>CAXIVR010000002.1:55500872-55773372 GCA_964035755.1 Teleogryllus oceanicus | reverse complement strand
AAAACTATTCAGTTGGGACAACGAATGCATGTAACTTAGCAAAAAATTAAATTTAGTTAAATAAAATGTAGTTTTGCTAATTAAATTTTCTCTATACACACAATAATCAGTGAATATTTATAAATATCTGCTCTGTTACTTATAAAAGTTACTAAGTAATACAAGTATTTCAATTTGAATTTTTACCGCATTAAAAAAGTACAGTTCCGGATCATGACCCATTTAACTAGATAAAAATACATGCCCAAAGCCAAGGAAATGAATAAGTATTGAGAAGAAAAGTAATACAATATTTTAATGTAATATATCCCCTCTTTCTATAATACTTTGTGGAAGAGGTCGCCGAGGTTAATTGCCCTTTACAGGACATGTAATGGCTAAATATAAAACACAAAAAGAATTCATCGCATAAATTCGTTGCAAAAAACGGCATTATTTCCGTTTGATAGGAAATTACTCCCTCTTCGGTCCTCCAGCAAAGAGATTTAAGATGAAAAGAGTTCACAAATTATAGCATATTTGAGAGATCAGACGCTCATGAATCCTGCAAAAAGCACTACGTTGAGACACATCTACCAAAAAGCGTGACGAGGAAACGGTGCGGTCCGGAGTCTTAACAGTTTTCGTTCCTGGGGGACGACAGTTAAGTTTTTTTATGCGGTAGTATACAAAATGAAGTATTTTTGAACGTTCTCTTCTGTTTTTTAAATATTCGTCATTTTAAATGTTTTTCTTTGCAATTTTTTGCAAAAATTTCTTTCAAGCCCTTCTACCACATGTTCTCCTTCTGGGTTCTCTAACTATTAATAACTTCCTCTTTCATCTGGCAGGTGAGACACTGCATTATCCGCCGCCGTTACGTTTACAAAATGATTTCGTAATAAAAAACAATTAAATTAAATGTTTGAATTTGCAGTTTAATTTCGAAATTAATGTGTGCGGGAGCATGGGCGAATATGTGAGAAGTATAAGGGAGAGCATTTGAGAACTGTAAAGAGGAACATCTGTAAGCGTATGTGGAGTCACATCATAGGGTAATCAAAAAATCTGAAATCTATGTAAAATTAAATTGACGCGTCAACAGGCCCGCCATGACAGGGGCTGACAGTTCGAATTTGTGATCCAGTATGAAGTTATTTTTAAAGAATATTTTTTAAGTGCTGTATGTTGTCACATGCTCAGCTAGTTTATTATTAATGTATTCAACATTTGTGAAAATAGTAAATATGCTAAAGAAAATTCTTATGGAATTCGGTGGGAGAGCAAATAAAATCTGGTCAAAACCCCGAAAAGAGCCTACACTATTTTACGATTACTACATTCTACATATTTTTGTATTTACGACGTGGGAAATATGGGGAATCAATACATTATCACAATTTATAGAGTAAAACGAGCTTTCTGCGTTATAACTTACATGAATTGCACTTTATATGACCATTTTTATGTGACCGTTTTTATTTGACTTATGAACGGAATTACATGTATCAACAGAACGTACGTATGAACTATAAGCACGTATTGGTGTAGCGTTGTAGATTAAATGTGTACTATCTTAAATTCTACCGTTTGTTCTTCTTCTTACCGTTTTTTCTTTTAAGAACAAACGTTTAGTAGCGTAACATGAATTGCAGGAATATTGAATTATTGGAAGTGCCTGAGGTGACCTTTTTGTATCCGTCTCAGATCTAAACGATTCGGATTAAGGGCCGTATGTAAATTGGAGACCAAATAATCCCTTCACCTTTTCCCGCGAAACTTACTTTCTAATCCTACTTGTAAATTGGGAACCAAACGAATCCAGTTTAGAAAAAGGACCGATTGAGCAGATAAGTGCGTTAAGATGCCATCAACCGCCGCTGCTGTCCAGCTTTTTCTTGTACCTCATTGAAAATCTTCCAGACTCGCAACATTAAAAGCAAAGAACATTATCAATAACATTATCAACATTAAAAGCAAAGAAAGTACTACAAGAGGGCCCAAATTTCATGTTCAGCGTTTTAGAATATCAGCAGAGAAAAAGGAAAAATATAAAAGGGCAAGAATACGTAGAATTCATTCAATCAACGAGTAACTCAATTGAAGGAAAACCAACTTTAAACAAACCATATTTCGAAAGAAATATGCCAGTCCTAGATCTGGAAAATTGGGAAGAGCAATGAAAATGTCCTTCGAAAATAAGGTGTCGCCTTCCACTTAAACCTGGAAGGAGATGTGTTAGTCGGTACCCCATTTTACATATGGATTGAACTCTTCTATTTCTTCTGATCCCCAATTTACATAGTCGAGCTCAAGATACTACATCTGCATCATTAAGTTCAGTACTACATTTCTTGTAATTGATAACTGTATTGCTGTTAAAGTGAAGTACTACATTACTTCAATAATAATTTCTAGTTGACTTTCACCTTTTTATTAATTCATGTTCTGAGATTGTTTTGTTTCTTTTTCTTAATACTTTTATTCCATAAAGTCTTGTGCAGTGTTACTTGGTTTACAAACTTAAATAGCAACTGACTTACATTTTATTTTCAACAATTGTCAACGAAGATAAAAATCTACTGTAATACGTATATAAGAAATTTGTGTCCATGAACCTGCTTTAAGCAAAGGAAATATTGTTGTCACAACTGCCAAAATATTCTACTTGATTTCCATTGGCATCATTTATGACCCACGTCTAGAAATTACGTATTCACCCACTAAATTTACCCCATAATGCCCGTCAACATCATAGAGCACCTGAAAATTAAAGCGCCTGCATTAAGTAGAAAGGGCGGGCAGATCAAAAAGAAATTTCTTTATTACATCAGACCGGCGCTTGAGAAACGTGCGCCCTGCCGCCACCGCCCCGCCCGCCCGCCCGCCCGCCCGCCCGAACGCCCTCACGCCCTCCCCGCGCCGCCCGCCCGCCGCCTGCCCGCCCGCCCGCCCGCGCCGCCCGCCGCCCGCCGCCCGCCGCCGTTCCCCACTCCCACTGCCACCCCGCCTCCACCGCCACGTTATCACCGGCGTCGGCCAAGCGGCCGTTCGTCTCCTGGGCGACCGCCGCCGAAGCCCCGCTTTGCATACGCCCCCACCCACATCGCCACTAAATCTCCGCCTCCGCAGACCCCCCCCACTCCCTCCCTTCTGATCCCTGCCCGCCCATCCCCATCCCACCGTTCCTCACCCACCCCAACATCTCCAGAACGCCCCTAACCTTTTCCCTTTCGTAATAACTGCACTTCTCAAATTCCTTCTCTGCCTTCAATCTTTTTAACTCGTTCTACCTCAAATTTTATCTTCCTTGTCTTTCTCAAACACCTATCCTATCCTGCTATTCTTCAGTTTTAATCCTCTCTCTAAATAGTTTCCGTTATCAATATCATCTGCGAATATATTTCTGGAGTTTCCTCGACCCATTTAATATTTCGCAATCTTGCACATCTGATGTACTTCATTCCATTTCATATACTTCGTATGTTATAGTTCAACTTATTTCTCACCTACATTCTCTCTAAATTCCCTTTTCATCTGTACCCATACACCAATCATTGAAATGCTATCTCATTGTTCACTCCCTGTCTTTTTTCTACACAGGTTTTGGGGTTATTGTTATTGCTTTTGAGAATCTCTGCGTCCTCTCCATCAAAATTTAGCACATTCCGTACCTCATCGGAGCCGTCAACTATATATTTTGACGATCTATTATCGAGGTTTATTTCTATCAAACTTTAAACATGTAACTCAACTGAGTCGTATGTTGCAGTTGAGTTATTTCATTAATGAGGTCACACTATTGCTGCAGATTTAATTCAAAAAGCAAACTACGATGAGATTTTCTTTTACGAATTCTATAAAAGTTGGAGATTTTTCTGCTTATCCGATATTATAAATAATCATCTAAAACATACTTTTTGTATATGTTCTTAGGGAGACTAAGTGTTATTCAAGTTCACCATTTACTGTAATAATTCCAGATTTATCAACATATTTTGTTTTCGCAATTACTGGCAACGGGAAATCTATATAAAACACAAATGGACGACTAAACATAATACAAAATGTTTGCATTCTCTCATTCTCCAAGAAATCACAAAAAAAGATATAAAAACATACAGTTTATATCGAACATTTCAATAATTTCATATTTAATTTGTGGTGTTACAAGAGCACATATTTTCTGGCATAATTTGTAATTTTTGCAACTTTCAAAAATACGGATCACCCAAAATGTGACCTCCGCGGGTTTTATTAGCGTACATTCCTTTAACCGATAAAAAATAAAGAAACAAATTAGAGATAATTTTGAGAAAATTTTGTTGAAATTTATTTTAAAAAGTTGTCGTTGTAGGAAGATGCAGAAAAAATTTCGATTTTTTTCACATTTCGAAAATTCAGAGAATTTAAAGAACATTGGATATACGCCACGAGTTTAAGCTTCTATTAGAGAAAAAAATTAATTAAAAAATTTTGTCTTTTTTCAGAAAATAATTGATTGAATTCTTTAAAATTGCCCCCACTCTACGGAAAAATACGCAAAAACTAGTCACATTTTCTAAAAATTGTACATGACCTTATGTCAAAAACAATTTTTAAATAACAGATTCCAGTGATAAAAATATATATCTTCATTATTGTTGTTGTAGGAAAATGCCGGAAACCTTTTTGAACTGTTGCATTTTTCGAAAATTCAGAGAGTTTGACGAAATTTCAACCTACGCCACTTCTTGAATCAGAAGAAAAAATAATTAAAAAAATTTGAGCCATCTTTGAGAAAATGTTGACGTTGTTGGGGTTCGTGTAAAGTAAATTATCCATTTTTTAAAATTCAAGGTCTCTTAATATCGTCCTGATCATTCAGGAAATTTCAACTTTGGTGAAAATCCTCCGTACCGTTTAGCCGCTTGTGTTGTTCACAGACAGTGAGAGAGGTTCGTTGTAGACATTTAGAGTTGCAATGAAATAAACACAATTAAATTTCAAGAATAGTAGATGCGACACGTTTTTGTCAACCTAATGGTCATTTGTCCGTCCGACAGATGGTGGTAGCAAAAGCAACAAAAACAGTACTGCGATAAAAACGCATCGTGCTCACGTCCTTTAAGCAAGGCCGTATAAAATACTGTAGCACGCTTAAATGATAAAATTTATTACCGCACATCTGCGTCTGGCACTTCGGCGTTAATGAGACCGCATTCAACCAATTTAGAGTACATTTCTCACCTAAGCTTTCACTTCGTGACAAAACGAGTGTACTAATATACTATGTATCTTTACCTAATACCAGAAAGAACAGAATGATCGCAGTTTGGTACAATAAATACTCATTTCAAGAAATGTTTCGTTTATAGATAAGAGTAAATTTTAACTTGTAAATTAGTTTCCGAAAAAGTTATGTTTTCACGACATGCGATAGAAAGAATCCAAGGAAGATGCCGCTCTCCAATGTTTAATGCCGGGCGGTCAGCTTGGATTCTTATTGTCACTTGATGTAAAAGCACCGCTTTTTCGACATGTTTCGAAATGTTCCTCATTCGCATGTTGTCTTACGGAGCAGTAACTATTTTGATTTTCTTGATATGAAAAGAATTGCTGCATCATGCCAACAATTTTTACTGTGAACTTAGAATATTTCACATTCTGCTTAAACGTATTTAACGGTTGAAGACACAATAGAGAAATAGATAGTGGAGCATTTACTGTTTGATTAGAGAATAAACTTAGTATGACAATTTCCTTGATATGGTCATTAGAAATTTATTCAATATTATACACAGAGCCTACAATTGGTTCACTTCATCGTTGTTCTTAGATAATTTAGTTACGAAAATCGTCCAGAATCTTAAAAGATCACACAAAGATCAACTGATTGTGCAATGAGCGAACATTAGGACGTCACGCGATGCAATGATATTGCCGATGATATTGCTCATCACTAGCAATCAACTTCGGGTATTCATTCTCACATTGTTAATTACAGCATCTCACTAATGAAAGGCAGTGTTAAATAGACACGTATGATCACTTGCTTTTAGTGACAACTGCTAGAATCTAAAAATTTACGAAAATTAGCTCCGTAAATGTAACCATTTTTAAAAGCAATCAAAAGTATACAAAATATAGTTAATACACTTCTGTTACGTTAATGCATTCAGATTAGTGTCACAGTATTAAAATTTTATTTATAGTCGTATTACGGATACGGATTATATCGTATTTCTTCTTGAATCCGATATCTTCTTTCCTTCATCTACAAAACGAGTAAATTTTGGAACATTCTAATCTCCGTAAATCCCATGTTGTTTATCAGTTGGATAACGTGAACGAACGAAAGCCAGAATGGAAGCGATTTATGTAACGAAACTCGCAAGTTAATGTTGGGCGGATGGTAAATCCGAAGGGTCCCCCTGGACAGCCGCGATCTTCCTTCCCATTGAAGCGGAGGCGCTCCTCGAGCGGGTGGCGGGGGAGGGAGCGAAGGCGGGGGTGGGGTGGGGGTGGAGGCCGCTCAATACCGGGGAGTGGTTAGCAGCGGGGGCGGCGCGGTGGGGGCGCTGCGAGGACGATAGGCATCGCGCGGGCGGCGTTTGTTGGCGCCGCGTCGCCATGGGAACGGCCGGAAGCCGCAGGCGCGATCGCCGCGGGGATAACGCCGGCGGGGACCTCTGGCGGGGAACGGCGGAGGCGCAGCCCGAGGGGAACGGGCTCACACACACACACGGTTTTCCAAAAACACAAGTCCGGCAGATCAAACAGTCTTCTGCATTTTGTGGGAATTCTGATTGGATGTTGTTGACGTTCTTATAAGAAGAAATAAAAGAAGTCATCTTCGTCAACATATCAGCTTTATTAAGATAGCCGGCTTTCGACGGCTTTGCCGTCATCGTCAGTCTCGCTGCTGTCGGCAAAAGTCGAGCGACTGTGCTCGGACTGTGCTCGGTGTGCACAGTCGCTCGACTTGCCGACGCAGCGAGACTGACGTGACGGCAAAGCCGCGAAAGCCGGCTTTCTTAATAAAGCTGATATGTTGACGAAGATGACTTCTTTTATTTCTTCTTCTGCATTTTGCAGTGACATGGGATATATCTGCGGCTTGGTGCATGAAGGACCAAAGTCAATATTCAAGTTTTAGAGAATGGGTGGTTTTCTTACACCATCGAAATGACAAAACTTTCGTAGGCTAATATAAATGATTGTGAAAGTAGGTGATCGGTTCGACTTTGGGCTTTCTTGCACTGAAAGAAGGACTTTAAAGCACACATTGGCCATACAAACTGAAAATAACTAAAAGCTGGCATTTTCCCTCCTTGAATGAAGCAAGATATATATTCAAATATTTGCATTTTCAGTCAACATCAAACCTGTTTCCTTGTCTTTGCATTTCTCCCGGAATTCTAAGTATCTAATAAAGCCACAGACATCCCTCGTATTCCCCCAGGCTGCACAATTTTCTTTCATTTCAGCGCACGTGGCTTATTATTAATATGGAAAAATAAGCAACAAATAGCAATAATTGAAGAGCTTTTTTCGGTAGGGTTCGAGAATTGAGGCAAATTGCAACTGCAAGACGGCAGAACGAAAGGAGTGATCTCCTGAGGACACTTTTTAGTAAGGAATGATGTTCAGAGGCAAGGAATTCGACCTGAAAACTTGTTTATCTGCATTTCATTCCTACTGACAATTTACTTAGTTTCCACATCTTTTTTCTGGTTGCTGTGAATATCCACAAACCTGTAGTAGGCAAATATTTTTAATAAATGGAGATACGACAATCTCTACCATCTCTGAGGTATGCCATATTGAGTTCAGTAATTATGTAGATTGGTGTTACCGTTTATATTTCGCCTACGTGCACAATAAAAGTCTCTCTCTTCAGCTTAAGCACCCCACATATCTCGGAAAGTACAAATATCCATTGCTACGTGTTTGCTCTGGGTGATTACTTTGTTGACCCATGTAAATGAAGAAAGTGACATTTCACCCAGACGGGAGGACTTCCTTTTCTCTCCCCACGTTACCAGTGCCTGTGAAATTTTCCTCGCAGATCTTAATGCTAGTTCTTATCACCACCAGCCTACATTTCAACTTTCGGAATTGCTGAAATTAATGTAAACACTTACATGCATGAAACTACACAGTGTCGTGAATAAGTTGTCATTTAGAAAAAGGACGAATACTTTAAAGAAAGAAGACAAGAGGTACGAGATTTAAGAGGATTCTACTAATTAATGAATACTCACGTCTACGCGATTACTTTACGAAATCACAAGATTTTATAATGCGTAGATATTGTCCGATAGAAATAAATTATAGGAAACCAAGGACATAATCTCAAACTCTTTGATGTAATTTTAAACAATGAACAAAGAGATAACATTTTACTACTCTCCTATATTAATGTTTCTCAGACACAAGACTGTGTTAAGTGGGACGGGAAATCTTTTCTCTGTAGGAATTCACATTTGAAATAGGGTGTCACATAAAAAGCAGCTACTTTCCAGGTTTACGAGTCCATAAAAATATAACGGTTGATAATAAGTTTACGGTACCCGTTCACAACAGTAAATATGAGCACATTAGTAAATGAGTAAACAGACTGAATTGTTCGTTTACATCGTATTTGTCTTGTATTAGGAATGTATTAAAATATTCTGAAGGTCAATGGTATCGTTTCTAACTGTAACAAATGTTATTTATTGCTGTTAAATATTGTACGAGTTTATGATATTCGGTGAGTTTTCTTCTGCGCGGTACTGCGTATCTCATTCATATTTCTTGAATTTTTCGGTAGAATTTTTGGAATAACAAATACTCTGAAAGAGAATTTGAATGGTTGTTATTTTTTCATGATATGCGCCGCGTGGTAATTTTGAATGCGATTCAGTGGTATCAAAATATTGGTCTTTTCCCCGACGTGTTTGCAAGAAGTTGAAAACTACTTCGATTCACATTTATGCGAGTACATGAGGAGAAGGAATGTCCATGATATTGATACTACAAAACAATTTCCCTGGGGCCTTGAAAACGTTTACCGCCCGAACAATTAGGTAAGTTAATTTTTTTTATTTCTGTTTTGTTATTTCACGTAAGTAAATGTGCTAGTGTAAGTTTCGCATAAATAAATGTGCTAGTGAAAGTGCCGGAGAGTACAATACTATTTCCTTTAAAGGGAATTCTCTTAAAAGGGAGAGCATAAGACAGGGCGTGAGCTCCGAGCGAGAGCAGGAGGCGCGAACCAGGTCGCGAGAGCGAGGGTCGGAAGACGCGGAAGGCGTCGGTGAGCCTTGGCTATAAAATTAGGTTTAGATCGTGGGCAATACAAACAGAAGTAATCAATTCATTGAATGAATGAATGGAATACAAAATAATGTCAAACCGTTAGGCATCAATTTTTTTCGAATCAAAGGAATGGGCACCTTCCGATTTACCAATATAAACTATGTTTCTCTCTCTCTCTCTCTCTCTCTCTCTCTCTCTCTCTCTCTCTCTCTCTCTCTCTCCTCGCTCTCGCTCTCGCTCTCTCTTTCTCTTTCTCTCTCTCTCTCTTTCTCTCTCTTTCTCTGTCTCTTTCTCTCTCTCGCTCGCTCTATCTCTTCTTCTTTCTCTCTCTCCCTTCTTCCATCTCTTTCTTTCTCTCTTTCCGTATGTGAGGGAGATAGAGAGGAAGAGAATGAAAGAAATAATGAAAAAATAGAGAGAAAGAGAGAGAGGGGGTGTATTACGTGTCTTTTGTAAATGAACACATATCGCGATGTAATGATAAAATATTCTTCCCCACTTTTCTTCCAAGTTTTGCAGTTTATTGCTTCACGACCTTTCACCCGACAGGATATTACATGAAACACTCACATAAATATCTCTTCGATTTACTTTAACATTAAGCCTTGCAATAAGTACACTGACTGAGGAAAGTAAGAGGTTTTGGCGGTTGATATGCCTTTGATATGATTAATAAGATACTGGCGTTGTTTAAGTTTCTTATAGTTTACTTACATTCATAATTAAGCACTTTTCCTATGAATAACGATAATTAGAGTTGAAAATGGACACAAAATATGATCTTAATCCTAATTGATAGAGATAATGAACTTAAAATTAAATATACGTAAATTAAATACTGAAGTAAAGGGAAATAGAATGATTAAATTATCAAATGTGCTTAACCACATTGTATCATACCTAAAAAAACATGACTGAGAAAAATTATAATATTAGCATAATAGAAATAGTACTTTTGTACCAATTGATTGCTTAATTTTAAATAATTCAATTTGAATGTATAATGTTTGCTTCATTTTAAATTAACTAATATTATTAATTAAATAATATTAGCATAATAGAAATAGTACTTTTTTACCAATTGATTGCTTAATTTTAAACAATTCAATTTGAATGTATAATGTTTGCTTCATTTTAAATTAACTACGTTTATCCAATAATAGCAGTTTGCAGTTCCACCGCACATCAATGTCGAAGGAAATTTCTCAAAATTGTGTTCGTATCTGATGGTCGGATAAATGGCCTCCTAAAACTGACGGCACGGTTCTTCAGTATGTTTTTGTGAACCGCTCGCATTATCTTGATTGCATTCTCGAGCAAGACCCGTTTAGAGGAATCGACCGTATGGGCTCTCTGATGTTTAATGTACTTTCGGTGTGCCATATGCTGGCTGTCGATCCCTTCCCACTTGCTACCAACGTCGATACCCACACAGGATCAACGAACAGACTCAGATTCATGGAAAACGTTTGGTGTTTTGTGACAAAACATATTTGTTTCAAGACAAATTTTGGCCATAGCAGGAAAATACTCATTAAAATATTATATTTACTATAGTGCCAGAACTCCAAAAGAAAAGCATAACTGAAAAGTTACTATGATTACAAATGGTGGCTTAAATGATACAGCACGAACACTTACAGCACGAACTATGAGTGGCAAGCAATTTGTAATAGAAGTATTTCAGGGAGAGCATTAAAACCCATGTCAATGTTTTAGAAGAGAAAGAAAAATTCATTTGAGACATTTACACTTGTTCACGAACTGATTGAATTGCGATAAATAAAACAATTCGTTTTTACAAAAAAAACGTGTGTTTAATTCCAAAACATTCTCAGTTAACATGAAAGTTACAAATTTGTGTGAAGTCAATACAGAGCTTTTTAGCGAAAGATATAGTTCCAATTTGTGCTCACACGCATTAAGAACAATAATTTAACGTAATGAGAATTTTCCTAGCACAAATACGTCTTAATTACCACACAGGTGAAGTTTCCTATCCTCAAAATGAATCGCTAAGTCGATTTTAAATGTTCGTTTTCATTTTTTCAACAGACAGCATTTTTGCGACATTCACTCAGACCCTAATAAGGGAAGCAGCCATCAATTTCTATTGGTTGTAATATTCTAAGAAGGTTTACTGACACTAGTTTTCACTTGTCTGGCTAAACGCCCGGCAAAATCCTTCGACTATCCTAAGGAGATCCCATATTGCTTAGCCGGGAACGCCTCAGTAGCCGTTTGTCGGTCTCTGGCGGCGAATATGGGGGTCAAAATTTAACGGCAACGCCGGCAGTCTAAAGGGGTCACCCAGAACATTTGCGGCAGTTTCACAGACATATGGGGCGAGTTAATCCAAGAGCCCGGGCATTGCACATAAAGACATGGAGGGCAACTGAACTTTCATTACTTCGATTGTCGTAAATCTTCGTAGCGTGGAATTGGGAGGTGCGAGCGGGCAATGATTCAGAATCGGCGCTTAGTGTGCGCGCGCAGAAGGGGTTAACGCGGGGGAGGGGCGGGGGTGGGGGAGGGGGTCGCGTGGCGCCGCCCGCGACGCGTGCGGCGGGCGCCGGAAGCCGCTGACTCAGGACCACGCCCCCCACCCCACCCCACCCCGCGCAAACAGCTCTTCCCACCTCTGGGCTCGTAAACAAAAGTCTAACAAGCTGCCAAACAAAGGGGGAGTGACTTGAATCGCAAAACATCCTTCGTTAAGAATTCGCAACTATTACTCCGCTAACATTGCTAAAGACATTTTGGGTATTATACCCTACACGTTTCTGGAAAGATGAACTATAGCAATACAACATTACTGGCTCAGGGCTTCAGCTCATAATCTTAAGCTGTCTCTTTCTATTTTATATTTTTAGCAAATAATATACTGATAGGTTGATTGATTAGTAATTTCGGATACGCCAAATATCCAGCTCCAATAGTTCAGCGAGTGTAGGGCTCGCTTTTGTCGTGAGAAATGACGGTCACCTTTCCCCGCTGGACCGGGAGCGGTAGCTCAGTGCATCAACTGTTGTCACTGCAGCGCTTCTGACCGGGAGGTTCTAGGTTCCCACTCCCCACGGCGGCAGGATTTTCGACACAAGCTTTCCAGCTAGCTCGAATTCAGTCTCTGTCTGGAGGAGAATTCTAGCGGCCGGCTGCTTTGATCGGTATTTTTCCGTGGTTTCTGCGATCAACACCAGGCGAATGCCGGAGCAGTACCCTAACAAACGGGCGACGGACCGCGCGCGATCTGCCCTTCCTTTTCCTTGTCCTATCCTCTCCTCTTACACCTATTACACACACCAATATGTGGTAGTGTAGTGCATGTTAATGCCACATATTCCGGGAAACCGGTCGGGAGCTTAGAGCTTGTCCCGATAATGGCGGTGCCCCGTTGGTGGGAGAGTCCTGGTTAGGGGAAAACCCCACTAGCCGACGGTAGGTCGACCCCGGATCTCACCATCCAGCGGGGGAAGATCACCGCCAACTCCCGAGAAAAAAACATGCACCACACTAACGGGACTAATGACCAAAGCAGTTGACGTTCCCCGAAACACGAAAAAACGAAACGAAACTAATTTTCCTGCTGGATGGCGAGCTCCGGCGCCGACCTACCCGTTAGTTTTCGGTTTTCCCTCAACCAGCTATCTCTTGACAAGCTCTAAGCTCTGCATAGTCTCTCAGAATGTGTTGTAGTGTAGTGGATGTGTGTGTGTGTGTGTGTGTGTGTGCAAGAAAGTGGTGAGGATAGGACAGGAAGAGAAAAGAATGATCGCACGCGGTCCGTGGTCCGTTTGTTAGGGTACTACACCGGCATTCGCCTGGAGATCGGAGAAATCACGGAAAACTACCAATCGGAACAGCCGGCCATTAAAATTCTTCTCCAGACGGCGAGTGAATTCCAACTATGTAGCTAGTGTCGAAAATCCTGCCTCTGTCGAGACTCCATCCCTGAGACCTTTCTGCCAGAGGCACTGCAGTGACGTGAATTGATGCCCTAAGCCATCCTTCATTAAATAAACCATAACTCTTATCATACTGCTCAAGCCGTTTGTGGCACTATACCCTAAACATTTTTTAAAATATGAAGTACCCCAGTATACTATTTGCTAAAAATAAAATAGAACGATAGGGGCACCTTAAGATTTAAGAAAAATGTATGAACCATATATTTTTTTTATATCAAACTATAAGTTTAGAAGATATTTTATTATTTTAATTTTTTAGGTGTCGTTTATTATTAGCTTTGTTCATGTTCAAGATGTAGCAAAGTGTACATTCATATTATTAAATGAAGCAACGGGTGCAAACACATTGTCAACACTATGAAAGACATATTGCTTTCATAAAAAGTTTT
The DNA here is from genome assembly GCA_964035755.1 of Teleogryllus oceanicus. NCBI lineage: Eukaryota > Metazoa > Arthropoda > Insecta > Orthoptera > Gryllidae > Teleogryllus > Teleogryllus oceanicus. The sequence continues at coordinate 55,759,751 of CAXIVR010000002.1, read as the reverse complement.
GTCCTCCCTTTCCTTCTTCCTGTTCTATTTTCCTTGCACAGTCACGTAGTAGTATGTGAACCATTTCACAAGAACCATTTCTCAAAACCCGTTTATTCAATTTTCCTTTTTTATTAGCCAATTGTATTATCTATACACAACTGCATTATTTTCATCACCAAAATCATTGCTTTCTCTATTTTTTTTCGGTAGTAGTTCTGATCGGTAGTTTTCCGTGGTTTCTCCGATCAACACCAGGCGAATGCCGGAGCAGTACTCTATCAAACGGGCCACGGACCGCGCGCGATCTGTCCTTCCTCTTCCTTGTCCTATCCTCTCCCCTTACACACACACTTACACTAACATGCAGCACACTACCACATATTCCGGGAGACCGGTCGGGAGTTTCAAGCTTGACCCGGCTGGGGCGGTGCCCCGCTGGTGGGAGAGTCCTGGTTAGGGGGAAACCCCACTAGCCGACGGTAGGTCGGCGCCGGATCTCGCCATCCAGCGGGGGAAGATCACCGCCATCTCCCGAGGAAAAAACATGCACTACACTAACGGGACTAATGACCAAAGCACAAAAACACGAAAAAATCAATCAATCAATCAATCTTTACGAGCCGGGCGAGGGACAGCCTCCCGCGCGCGCTCTGGTGCCATATTTCACCCGCGGCAGCGCGTGCGTCGGGAGACGACGAGTGTCGGCGCGCGGGGGCACGGGGGGCAGGGGGGCGAGGGGGGCAAAGACGCCGCGGAAGCCCCGCGCCGGGAGGTATCATCGAAATCTCCAGCGCTATTAAAACGCGATTACTGTGAGGCGCGCGCCGCCGGCCAGCGCTCGTTATTATTATGATATACACCGTCTTACGGGTGGGTGGGCGGTGAGCGGCGGTCGGCGGGCGACGGGTGGACAGTGGGCGGCCGGCGGCGGGCGGCGGCGGCGGCGGCGGGCGGCGGCGCGGCGGCGGCGGCGGGCGGCGGCGGCGGGCGGCGGGCGGCGGGCGGCGGGCGGCGGGCGGCGGGCGGCGGGCGAGTGAGCTGCTGGATAGGCGATGGAGACATATCTTCCGAGGACCGGGCAGCTCTCTTTTTTTCCTTTTCCTTCCTTGAGACTCGACCGGCTTAGTCGCCCCCGGGCATCAACCGATGTCACTGCTGTGTCTCTGACCAACACGCCGTAGAGTTCTAGTCCCGATGGTGGCAGAATTTTAGACACCAGCTACGTAGCTAGGACAAATTCACTGAGGAGGGGAATTCTAGTGGCCGGCTGCTCTGGTAGATTTCCGTGGTTCCTCCGATCAGTACCAGGTGAATGCCGGAGCAGTAGCCTACCAAACGGGCTACGGACCGCGCGCGATCTGTCCTTCCTCTTTCGTGTTCTATCCTCACTTATTCTCACATTTACATGAACTACACTACCTCACATTCCGGGAGACCAGTCGGGAGTTTAGAGCTTGTCCTGGTTGGAAAGATACTGTTGGTGTCCCATTGGTGAAAGATAATGTTTTTTGTTGTTTTATTTGGTGTGTGTGTGGGGGGGAGATTCAATATGGAAGCCCAATATAATCCGCAAGTCGACGGGTAGGTCTGCACAACATCTCGTCATTCAGCGGGGGGAAATCACCGCTACCTCTCACGAGAAAAACATGATCTTAGTAGTTGACGGGCCCGGGATGACTAATCAATCAATCATTTTGAGACTCGAATCGGCTTCCTCTCTCGTTCCCCTCTGCTTTCCTGGATCGTTATATAAAGCATCGTGCAGGAATTTGTTTTCTTTGAAGGGAAGGGATCGTTTTTTATGTTCGTATATAGTTGATTATTTATTACCTACTTTAATTGTGTATTGGAGTATTCCAGTGCTGTAGTATTCAATTGTGTTTATGGTTTAATGAAAATTAATTTCTAAGCAATTCGTGTTACAATAAAAACAAATAATATCAAAAACTAATACTAACACAAATAATTTAAAGGAATGAAAAGTAATTAATGCTTGGTACTTTCTTTATAAACTATATGAACAGCTTTACTTTCCGGAGCACTAATAAATAAATTATCACCTCTGGACACTCTCGAGCACACTGCCTATTCGTGAGGACATTACCTGTCCACATTAATGCCCACTGCCTGTAAATTGTGCCCCTGCGATTTATTTATTGTCATTCCAAATTAAACGTTTAATGGGCAGTGTAGTCTCTTAAATTGAAATGGCAAATGAGTAGGTTAATGAAATTCTAGGTATTAATACAGATTGCTGTCTTCACATCCAGTTATTATTTCACATTTTTATCGAAGAATATTATAGAAAATAAATATTTTCGACAGACACTAGTAAAAGCGGTTTTTCCAAAGCATTCATAACGTGATAAAAGTTCAATTTTTAGCAATAGTGCTAAAAGACGATGCTCGCATGTTCAAATAAATCCGTGAATACAACAAAGGAAACAAAATAATTTCGTCTGACAGCATCAATTGGTAATAAACTTGTATCATTAGATAATGTATATACTTCAATCAAAATAAAATGGAAGTGCGTAAGGCTGTCTAAAATCACACTCGGTAAAAGTGAATTTATTTTGCTCGTTTGCGCCACTCGGCCTATGGACATCGCGTCGCAAGAATTTCTTACTAGTAAAAAATGACACTTTACCACTTGTATCATTAATAACTATTCTTGTTACCTATATACAAAATTCAAAATAATAACCGTGTATTTATCAACGTTTAGCACGTAATTGTATATTTTATTTTCTTGCAACGAGAATGTTAACCGGTAATGTGTAGTAATTTTTTGACCTTCACTCTGAAAACTACTTTGATACTAAAAAGTATCAAAACATAAATTTCAAAATCTGTAGTAACTTATTTATTCATACTGATTCATCAAATCAAAGTATTTATTGGTCATAATAACACATGTTTTCTTGATATCTTAATAGCGCCTAGGGGAATAATTCAAAATTTTTATTTGAATGAAAATCGTTAATTTAAAAAATAAAAGGAATGGTGCTATTTGATATATATACTTCGTGACACAACATTTTAAAATGTATTTACACACTTTCAAAGAAAACTGCACTATATCACTTTAATACTATTTTAAATACGTTATAATACTTTTTAACAAATAAAATTCCGGTATAAGTACAAAAATTAACTTAAAAATCTTCTTACTATGATCAATATACTGATACCGAACATTTAAAAATCCTATACGTCAGTTTTCCTTTCTAGCATGTTAATAATCAAATTATGACCACTTGACACAGAGCAAGAAGCGAAAAGTTTTTTGAGAGTTATCCCTGAAACATTAAATATACTTTTATTTTTACTTGTAAAATTATACTTGTAAAATTTTTATCTCAAAAGGGGGCACAACAAGCTGCTGGCGGCATGGAAGTTCGCGAAAGTGTTGGTGGCATCCGAGCGTAGTCCGTATCCTCCCAGCCTCGGTTTACAGCGCATTTGCAAGGAGGGTGCAATATTAAGCAATCATATAATGAATTGTATGTAGTGAACAATTATACTACTTCAATTAGAAACTATAGTGTAACTGACTACGAAAAACTCGGCGTGTTTACTAACTTGAGTTACTGTGAGTTTGTAAATCGAAATGAAAACAATTAAGATAACAGAATAAATTAAATGTGAGTTGTAAAGGAGCAATGAAAATATTATGGAGTAAATGAATGAAGAGTGAAATTTAAGCAAAATATTTATTTACAAAAATATACTGTTATTACTAATATATAGATGTTTGCTCTGTTTCCAACGCAAAATCTCGCAAATCATTTACTTGGCCACTGAGTAATTTAGTATGAAGTAGCAATTTATGTTTTCTTATCCTTACTCCATCGTAAATAATACATCTCTCACGTATGTTAATAATTACAGCTGAAGTGATCTAATGCATTCATAATAATCTTCTCTCCTTCGAACAAACTTTGTGTACATTCACTTCCACTTTTAATATAAAAGTATTCATGTAACAATTATTATTAAATACTAATCTAAACATACACTTAGAGAAGATACAAAATTACAAATCAGACACGTTTCTCGTAAATTATGATTGGAAAAACGACATGGCATTTTGTATATACTACATAGCGTATTGCCGCAGGCACAATCTGTATCATTAATCTGTACTCTCTTGTGCAATTTATAATATACTACCTGAATACTTCATTTACAATGATTCGTAGGTCAGGTACGTTATATCAAGCATTTTCCTCGTCTGGCTCGCTATCTCGTGACTGACAGCAGTACTCGGTCACATTATTTTCTTATCAACTATTAAGTCAATTAACAAACCAAAAGAATCTTGTAACTTATTTTAAATAATCCAATAATTCCGTCGACATAGGCAAACCACAGCTATTGAGTACCTACAAAAACATTCATATTTTTTAATCATTACTAATTACTTTTCTTGGGAGTTTCATTAAACTCTTCTTGCTCAACCTGCAATGTGGCATACCCAGCTTTGACTAATAAATTCTATTTCAAATCAAAGGGTAATTTTCTTTCAACAATAATCACTTAGTGAGTAATCTTTAGAGAGAAATCTGCTTAACAGGTTTACTAGCATCATCCGTTGACTTTTGTTACTTGCAGGTTCGTATATCGTTGATGTGTTCGAAGTTACTATTTGAAAGGAGTGAGTTTCTTTTATGGGGGGGAATGGAGCTTAGAGAAGTTAGCGAGTTTTCTAAGAAGCGAGTTTCACTTTCTATAAAATGCACAATGAGGCACATTTGTTCTTTGGTGCATTTCTATCTTCAAAATAAAACCAAAATGAATAGAAATCCATTGAGAGAAACGTGAGAAATTCGCGTAACAATACCGAGATGTCGGTAATGAGCCCTTCACTTTTATGTATTTCCCTTTCAATGCAGAAGCGAGAATAAAGTTGAGCTTACACTTGCATCCGTCTGCAACAAGTGACAGCTAGCGCTCTGAAGTCCTCCATAACTCTCCTGAGAACAAACGCAGGACGCAGCGGCGGAGGCGTTGGGCGACAAGCGCACGAGCGCTGCCCTGGAAGTCGCATTGCGATGCCTCCACGGGGCTTTGTTTCCAGCGGCCGTGGCTCACCTACCTGGAGATTCCCTGACTAATATCTGGAATTCCCTCAGTTGTACCACCGGGAGCGGTAGCTCAGTGCATCAACTGATGTTACTGCAGCACCTCTGACCAGGAGGTCCTAGGTTCCCACTCCCCACGGCGGCAGGATTTTCGACACTAGCTTTTCAGCTAGGTCGAATTCAGTCGCTGCCTGGAGGACAATTCTAGCGGCCGGCTGCTCTGATCAGTAGTTTTCCGTGGTTTCTCCGATCAACACCAGGCGAATGCCGGAGCAGTACCCTACAAAACGGGCCACGGACCGCGCGCGATCTGCCCTCCCTCTTCCTTGTCCTATCCTCTCCCCTTACACACACACACACTTACACTAACATGCTCTACACTACCGCATGTTTCGGGAGACCGGTCGGGAGCTTAGAGCTTGTCCCGGCTGGGGCGGTGCCCCGCTGGTGGGAGAGTCCTGGTTAGGGGGAAACCCCACTAGCCGACGGTAGGTCGGCGCCGGATTTCGACATGCGGCGGGGGATGGTCACCGCCATCTCCCGAGAAAAACATGCACCACACTAACGGGACTAATGACCGCAATTGACGCGCCCGGAAAGACGAAAAAAATCAATCAATTCAGTTGTACCTCAATGTTATAGACAGCTGGACTGCATATTTAAAAATCAAACTAAAACCCACAAAACAGCTATAAAAATATTTACTCTAGGATCATCTACTCCTCCAGCACCGCTCAACACAAATAATTAACCCATTAAGTGGTTACACCCAAAATTTCCGTGAAATGTCTCGGTATTAATATGGATACTAAAAACTGGAACTAACACATCAATATCAAAATACAGCAAGTACAAAATAAGCTACATCAACTAAAACCCACCACCTCCCATTCCCAACAGCTATAACCATCTACAAAATCATCATAAGACCGCTCCTTTACGCCTCTCCAGTTTAAATCTCCACTGCAAAAGCAAACATCGGCAAGCTTCAAATAGTGCAGAACCAATTCCTTAGAACTATCACAAATGCTCCTTGGTTTATCAAAAACGTACAACTTAACAAAGAATTGCAACTTGACGTCATATAATACCATATAACATATCTTTCCACTTAGTTCTAACACTCCATACCTCAAATTTTACATCTAGCTAACTTCAGACTTCGGAAAAATTCCCCTCACAGAACTAGAATTGAGAATAGATACCCATACCAGGCATTCCTATTCAAATTTTCCGTTCTGGATTGTTTTTAGAGGTGTCTGAAGATTTCCTCACCCAAAATAGTTTGTAATTTAATTTTAAGTAATTAGAAAGTAAGTCTTCACTGCATGTGAAGGCTTACTTTTATGTACTGATCTATGTATATTCTGGAAAAAAAAATATTTTAATTAAAGCGGCTCAGCCGTCGCAGCATGTTGCAGAGACCTCACGCATCCAAACTGGGGGAAATGATTTAGAAGTGTCCCGCCTCCTTGGCTAATGAGTAGTGACGAAATAATTATATCCGTCAACTTAATGGATATTTTTTTAGAGTTTTTACATCTAAATAAATCCATTAAGTTGACAGAGATGACTTCCATTATTTCGTCATCTAATTACCTCAACAACACATCAGCATTCCCACAATTTATGAGAAGTGACTATTTGGGGACAGGCTCATGTCCTAACCTCACCGCAAATAAACACAATTTTATTATTACTACCACGACCCTCATCAGTACTACTACTATTACTATTACTACCACTTCTACAACTACCACTACCATTATTACTGCCAGTATTACCACCACCACCACTACCACAGCCACCGCTACCGCTACCATTACCATCACCACCACCACTAATACTACTATTATTAATTTTATTAATGTTGTTGTACACAAACTATTTGCAAATATTTTAGACAAACAGGGAAATAATGTTTCTGTTAATGACTTTCTACTTTTCCTCCTCGCAGAGAGGAAAAGTATTGGAATCCCTTCAACAATACGATCTGGAATTTTGCATTGTAAACTCCGTGTTTCAAGTTATTTTGAGCTGAAACTTTGCACGCGCTTCAGGATTGAGGTGTAGCATTGTTATTCCAAAGATAGATTAGATTGGTGCAGGTGAAGAGGAGATCCACCAAATTTTGTACCCGAAAATCAGTATGTCTGAATGGATGGATGTGTTACTCTGTCAGATTACAAACTTTTATATGGAGTCTTTGTAAATATGTCAGGAATAAGATCTATTTTTGGAGATAATATTAAGACAATTTCAAACTTTTCTGAAAAATGCTGAATTTTTGTTCTTGAAATTTTGTGCTCGAATAGTTGGTTGGTTTGGTTTTTTGTTTTTTTTCGTGTTTCCGGGCGCGTCAACTGCTTTGGTCATTAGCCCCGTTAGTGTAGTGCATGTTTTTTCTCGGGAGATGGCGGTGATCTTCCCCCGCTGGATGGTGAGATCCGGTGCCGACCTACCGTCGGCTAGTGGGGTTTCCCCCTAACCAGGACTCTCCCACCAGCGGGGCACCGCCCCAGTCGGGACAAGCTCTAAGCTCCCGACCGGTCTCCCGGAATATGTGGTAGTGTAGTGCATGTTTGCGTAAGTGTGTGTGTAAGGGGAGAGGATAGGACAAGGAAGAGGAAGGACAGATCGCGCTCGGTCCGTGGCCCGTTTGGTAGGGTACTGCTCCAGCATTCGCCTGGTGTTGATCGGAGAAACCACGGAAAACTACCGATCAGAGCAGCCGGCTGCTAGCATTCTCCTCCAGACATCAGCTGAATTCGACCTAGCTGAAAAGCTAGTGTCGAAAATCCTGCCGCCGTCAGGACTCGAACCTAGGACCTCCCGGTTAGAGGCGCTGCAGTGACATCAGTTGATGCACTGAGCTACCGCTACCGGTTGCTCAAATAGAAAAACGTCCATTTATAAGTATAGTATATTTTCCATTCGTTGCGTGGTTCCATGGCTGAGTCAAGAACTTCAAAAAGGTCTTCGCATACCACGGAAAGCTTGTATTAAGAGATTAAAATTAGCGAATCGAAGTTAAGGAATACGTTAAGTTCCTTGCTTGAGTGTTTTCAGTTGCAAATATTAGTGCTGTCGCAACGCAATGTCAGAAAATGTTCTTACATATGTGACTTTCATAGCAAAAAATCTGGGATTGTAATTATATGTGTAATACTACGTTTTGAAGGTAAGTAAATGCAGGATTTCTTGTCATTTTCCCCCACAACATACATGTTCATATCTTGGTAAATGTAAACTGCGTTCGCAGTGAATAGCGATTGTATTGTCCCAAATTTTGTAAACCTCCCTCATTTCATTCGCCTTTGAGACTTAATACCGAACGACAAGAAAAAAATGTTTTTGGTTTTTTCTATTTTGCGAAGAGAGAATATGAAGAATTTTTCTACAGCAATATTCCACACATATCTAATTTTTGCGATGCAATTTTTGTTGCTCGAAATTTTAAGAGAAGTCCCAACTTTCCAAACCATTTTCCAACCATGATAATTCTTATAGCTTAGATATTTTCTGCATATCTTCGTTCAACTCTACATCTTTAAATGATGAGATTAACTTTTCTTTTAATCTGAGTAATTGTTGAATAATAACACTAAGAAAAAGAACAGTTTTGATATGCCGGGCATTCCTAATAATTTTTGTTTCAGTGCAGATTTGAAACAGTGATTGTTACCATAGTTACCAATGTTGTTAAATTATCATTGCAATGTCTGCAAATATTCATCACTCATTCTGGCACATTCAAAGATCATGAATAAGTTTTAAACTACTTGGTCCTTTACACAAGACCAAAGCAATACGAAATGCGTCTTTTCTTTATCGCCCAACGGGAGGACACTCTCGCTTTCGGCGAGCCAATGCCCCACAGGGAGCTGCCTCGGCCGACGCGCGTGTTCAATAAAACAATCGCCTGCGTCGCCAGAGTCGATGCGCGTTACGGAGGGCGACGCGCAAACAGGTTCCGGAGGCCAACCCCGCCCCCACTCCCGCCCCCTCCCCCCCTCGCCCCCACCCGCCATGCGCCGCCGCCAGAAGCGCATTTAGCGCCCCTACACTCGCGCGCTCATTCGGAAGCTCCTCTGTGTGAATGGACACTCTTCTTGTTTCCAGTTCTGATCCAAACCAGTGAAAAAGGAAAAATATACTTGTCGACGCAAATATCATTACGACCTACTTTTTTGTGCCAGGTAAAAACTGATTTACTGAAAATTTAAAAAAAAAAATTGAAATGAAGCGAACAACTTTATTCACAGTTTTGTTCAAATTGGCATGTCGTAGTAACTATCACTATTCATTTTAACTTTTTATTTTATATCATTTTTATTACTTTTTACTCAATAATGACTAACATGTTTCTGTTATATATCTCCTTTTAAAGGAATATACTGAATCTAGAACGTCCATTCCATAAACCATGGCCCGATATATCATTATCACCATTGAGCGTTCAACGAAACCTCAACCTTTCGAGTATCAACTGTCGCTCCCTCATCTCTCACTCTGTTAATACGTCTGCTTTTTTACACTGTAGAGATTTCGATCTCTGTGAGATTAAAATATATTGTTTTAAAGTATTATGAACAGAAGTGAAGTGGAGTGGAGTTTTGTTAAAACGTTGTGTATTTATTAGTTAAACATGTCTGTATAAGATGGCCACAAAATGTAGAGTTAATGCTATTATTATTGCCTTTATAGTTATCATTGATCATTGCCTTTATTGTTACTTTAGCCTCCACTCCGTAAGTTCGCTGTGATTCGTAAGCCCTTTGAGGCCGAGAACAGTTTCATGTCGCTGTGACTCGTAAGCCCTTTGAGGCCGAGAACCGTCTCATGTCGCTGTGACTCGTAAGCCCTTTGTAAGCCTTTGAGGCCGAGAACCGTCTCATGTCGCTGTGACTCGTAAGCCCTTTGAGCCGAGAACCGTCTCATGTCGCTGTACTCGTAAGCCCTTTGAGGCGAGAACAGTCTCATGTCGCTGTGACTCGTAAGTCCTTCGAGGCCGAAAACCGTCTGATGTCGCTGTGACTCGTAAGCCCTCTGAGGCCGAGAACCATCTCGTGTAGATGGTAACTCGTAAGCTTATGGCGGCGATCGAGCCCTTTTTTACAGGTAGGGAGGTTTGGTGGCGAGCAGAGGGCGCTGTACCCATCATTCTCCCCCTGCCGCCCAAGCAGCACGTTCCTCCCTCTCATTCACTCACCATTCGGGAAGGGAGGATCGGGAAAGAGTGTCATTGACGGTGCTATATGGTGGTTGGGATAAGCTTCAGCATGGCACGAGACTAAAGCAAACATCTGAAACAGTCCAAGGCGAGACTCGAACCCGCAGATCTAGCAGCTCGTATCTACCGCCGTAACCTCTACACTAAGATATCCGGCTCATATAAACTACATCATTTCAGGGAATACAATACATTTCCTGTTGATTTCCAGAATAATGTTCTTCGTAATCCTAGAAACAAATTTTGTTGCTTATACGGGAACTAATGAGATGTTGGTTGAAAGATGAGCAAATAGATCTCATTATTTTATTAGGAACAAAAGAAAATAACACATTCACAGCTTACTTTTAACATCTTTAAAAGATCATCGAAGGATTCTAAACGACTTTGACGGTGCGCGGTATGCCAGAAGTTGTGACGAGGTCGTGTTTGAACGACGCCACCCAACGCGCCATACCACGATAAGGTAATGCATTGTCACCCAACCAAACGACGAGCGTGTCTGCCACGAAGAACTGCAATTCCCTCTTGTGCTCACACTCCCAATTTACTGACACCCAAATTAGGACACAGGCACTAGCATTCTGAATTTTCCGTGTGTTGTCAAGTCTAAGCAAAGACTACAAGTTAGATGTGACATCGCGTGGTGGCAGAGTTGCTAATGGACGTACTAAACTAACTAGAACCCTGTTATTCCAGAAAATATAACAAAGACTTATGGAATGACACTACTTTTAAAAATTCCTCGAATTGGTTTAACGTTACATAGAGGCGGAACAAATTTTACATCATAATATTAGAGCTTGTTATAAATAATATGTGAGATTTATCTAATCTAATAATTAATAATAAGTTAAATAGCTTTACATCAAGTTGTTTTTTTATAACAGGATATGAAATTGTGATTAACTAATCCAAAAACCAGAATCGTAATGATTATACTTCACAAAATAACTGTAAAACATATCATATTAAAATAATTTTACTTCAAATTATAAAATTTTAAGTGAAACAACACTCTCCTCCTACAAGGAATATTTATTTTGAAAGATATGAGTAACATTTTCCCAAATACGTCCCAGTTTAAATCCATCATTATGAATCAAATTTGTAATTTTTCATCACAACATCTTGACTTACATCTACTTGAAAAAAAAGTTCGATTCTTTGTCCTTGGTATAAGAAAATAAAAGGAAAGTAAAGGTATAAGAAAAGTCGCTGAGGAAATGTGTTATTTATTGAAAATTGAAAAAACGTAAGAGCTTATGGAATTTCAAACTGACATCTCTGGATATTTTGTGTAACTACTCGTGAAAGGTAACTTTATATATCTGACCGTGTGTGTGTGTGTACGCTCAGAATGATTTTTACGGATCAAAACCATTCAACATTGTGATATTTTGATATGTTCCACTAGAAGAAACTGAAAAATGTTGGTTAGGATCTTCACAAATACCCTTATCGCATTACTTAAAAATCACCATTCACATTTTCCCGTTGATTGTTCTTGAAGAGATCCGTTGTTTGTCAATGCCACCATTTTCACAATAATAGACAAGTTAAAAGCCCATCTGCTTCGTAGCTGAGCCTCCATCTGTAAACAGGACGAGTGCCGCGGCGTGAGAAACCGAGGCTGGCTCATTCATGGAAGACCTATGGGGCGAGTGCTGCCTACAATGGGTTCGCCTTCTGCGCCGCCGCCATCGCTGCTGCTCGCAGGTGGCTTCTTCGTATAAGGACTCGCACTCGCAGCGCAAATTCTATGCGACGGGGACGCGGATCCGAAGGAAATGAAGACGAATCGATTGCCTTCCTCCAGTCCATGGAAACGGCGGATCGCTCTCGGAAACATTCAAGTAAACATGGAAATACGAAAAAAATAAATAAGAATTCCAACAGAAAAAAGGTGCAGTTGTACAATTAGAAAAAAAACGCCCTAATGACTATAATTTTCCAGTGGTAAAACGAGTATGACAGAAATTTGATAATAATATTTTTATTATTTACCTTGTATAAAAATTATAGAGGATTCAGTTTTTAAAAAATTTTTTTTTATCAACAGTGGAATAATTATTTTAAAAATATATATTACACAATATTGACCTTGTAAATGGCATGAAATGTTACGACAGATAACCTTAACGTCTTCACAGTTGTCCCACGTTCCGTTACGAGTGATCAAAACAAAAATAAATAAGCCCAAGCCTCCAAACAACTGCCCATTATTCTTCGTGTCTGCGTTTAACGTCAAATATCGTTTGATGCAGCCATAAAAGTCCGGCAACAGCAGTCCTGGCATGTGTCCAACTCATTTCAGCACATCGCTTCACGGTATCTACACACTGCCGCGCAAACTGGTCCGTCCAAGTGGCGATGCGCCGGTGCGACCGCACACAAACAAACAGAAATACTTCGGTGGGCGACCGTAAACTTGATCTCCGCGGACAGGAGCTGCCCGCGCGGTCTCCGCGACGTCGAAGCGCGTTAGTGCGGCTGCCAGTTCGGCAGACGCTGGGACGAACTGGCTGCCGCCGGAAGACAAGTTTGAAGATGTTAGAACCTGCGGAGATGACGCCGCTGGCGGGGGGAGGGGCGTGGTGGTGGTTGTGGCCAAGTCGGCGGCGGCGGCGACGGTGTTGCAAAGGCGACATAGTCGGCGGGTGAGTTGATGCCGAAGTGGGTGAAGAAATCATCAATAAAGTCTGCTTAAACAGACGCGGTGACTGCGGTAGTTAGTAAATTATAATTTTCAAAGGCCACAAAGAAGCAATTTATGATCCCAGCGCCCTGGAAAAGACGTAAGTTGGAGCGCTGTGTGCGAGAGTGTGAGGCGGTGGTCGCAGCCACAGGGCCAGGGCTTTCCGCACACGGCCGAGTGATAGGCCTAAAACTCCTCCTGCGCCGACAGACGCGTCATGGGTGACAGTGAGAAGTCCCTGTCCTCCAATCACAAATGCCAAGATATTTCCTTATAATGCACTTTTTATACAGTTTACGAAACAAACTAAACAACATACGCTAGTATTTACTCCGTTAAAGAATTAAATTTAACTATAGCCTACTTCTAAAATTTCGATAATTTGATAAAATTTTGAGAAAACTATAGTACGTACTACATATATAATGTCTCATTCAATTTGTTATTAACTCAAGATCTCGGGGGGGGGGGCAGATTATTAGGTAAAAGTTATTTGAGTAAGCAAAGTACGCATTCGAAATCCTGTATTTACAATATCAAGTTTTGGAATGTATTTACAATGTTTACTTATACAAAAACGTGTACAAATGTCAAAAAATGATCGCTTCCCACCAACCTGAAAACGAAACACTTCAACCTAAAAATCACAACAGCAACATTATTAAAATTCAACCCGACAATATTATTTCAAAACCAGTAGAAACGGATTTTTTTTTTCATTTCTTTCCCGCCTCCACCAGACACGAAACCCTTTCACAGAGACATCTGTCCGACACTTTTCCACAGTGCAAAGTTGGTGCCGCCGGTGACGAGGGTCGGGCCATGCTGGGAGGCGCCCCTCGCCCTGCACACGTCGACGGAGCTGGCGGCTGACGGGCGGGCATTACCCCGTCAGCGGCGACGGCGGCCGACAAAACCGGCCCGGAAAGTCGTTGCGCGCCCGCCCTTCCCTACGATACTGCCTGGGAATGCGAACGGATTCCTAAATGAACCACTTCGGAAGAGTTCACCAAGTTTTTCTTTTTTTTATACCGTTTCTTGTTGATTCTTTGGCTCAGTGGGAATGAACAATTTCAGAAGATTTCACCAAGTTTTATTTTTTTTATTCCGTTCCTTGTTGATTCTTTGGCTCAGTGGGAATGAACAATTTCAGAAGATTTCACCAAGTTTTATTTTTTATTCCGTTCCTTGCTGATTATTTGGCTCAGTGGGAATGAACAATTTCAGAAGATTTCACAAGTTTTATTTTTATTCCGTTCTTTCTATCTATTTCGTCTCCGCTTGCAGGTACTACATTTTATAAAGCTAATATATTATTTTAAAACAACATATAAAGCAAAACATGGGGGAAATATTCGCTCTGCTTAAAAACTAACAATGTCTCCGGAAATCGACGAAGAAAATTTTATAACTAGAAAAACAAGACAAATTTTATAGATTGCTTATGATCAGGGCTAGGACTTGTATTTAATTACATACTTGTTTGTTCATTAGCTACGATAACCTTTTGCCATATATTTAGAAATCAGACTTTTTTTTATTTGATTATCCACATTTGTCTATAATCTTCCAGGAATAATTTTCGTATATACGAGTAGTACATAATTTAGCGAAACTGAGATTTCTTTGCGTATTTCAACATTTTACTTGTAAAAAACTATTTAAAAAGTTCTCTTTGAAAATTATTTTTGGAAGATTTTACTTGGAAAATTGTAGTTATAGGAAATCGTCGAACAAATTTTAAACTTTTGCAAGTTTCAAAAATTCGGAGAGTTTAATGAAAATTGGACAAGCTTCATTTTTAAAAGCGTTGTTCTCAAAAAATGTTGAACCATTTTTGAAAACATGTGGAAAATTTCTTGCAGATTCATGTACAGTATCTCCAAAACTAAAGAAAATATTTTCAAATTGATAGGTTCGCGATACCAGCCAGACCGATTGGGGAATATATATTTTGGTACGGTCTAGCCGCTAGATATGTTCACTGAGTCGCATGGACAGAAAGACGGATGGACAGACAGATAGACGTTTTTTCGTCAATCCATATGTTGGTAAGGACCCCATATATTTTGGTACGGTCTAGCCGCTAGATATGTTCGCTGCTCCATTAATGTGCTTTTACTTTTTAATAATGTCAAGTCTCGTCACGTCGCAGTCAGTCAGTGCCTTTATCCTTCGGCCAGGGGCTCGACGCCTTAGATCCTGGGTTCCTGGCCGGTCACCCAACCACGAACCCGCGAGTCTCGAATGCGCTTAACCTTCGTGACTTCACGGAGCGTAGTAAACGAATCCAGGCTAGCGCCGCCGGCTGTGTTCTGACTGAACAATGTGTTACAGAAAGTAATTTATTTCAAATAAGAACCAGATTCTTTTGGATATCAAGACCCCACAATACGAGTATTTCTGTCGAAAAAATCATCGACTTCACCTACACGATTACAATCCTTTCTCTCTGCTCCTTCCTTCCTTAGGGGGAGAGGAGAAAGTAAATGGCTGGCTGCAAACGCGACGGCACTCGATTACACAGCGCCGACCGTCGCCACGCGCAGGCGCAGCCAGCCACGCCCTCGCTGCCAGGGCGAAACGCACGCCGCCCACACACAAAGCACGCGCACGCGCACGCCCCGCGCACGCCAAAAGCGCCAGCGCAGCCAGGCCGCCCACTGCAGCCCGCGGCCAACTTCTGGCGAAATACATACATACATACATTTATTTGAACTGCAATTGGGTGTGAAACGGTGGCAGTTAAATAACAATAATTACAATAATAAAACAATATTAATATGAATAATAATAACAATAATAATAAGTACAAGCGAACATGCAATAATCATACTATCACTAATATTAAGTATTATAACAAATATTTCAACTCTGTCATGATATCCAATAATTACATGTCGGTGATTCTAAAATTTAATACAAGCTACATAAATATTGGCTAATTTTTTTTTAATTCATTGTGTGTTCACTACACTACACTACTCTGTTTTTGCTTTGAATTACATTGACCAGCACTTCACAACACTTCACCGCATTTCACCGCACTTCACAGCACTTCACATCACTTGCTCATTTAATGTCTATTACTCTCATATTGTTCTAACTTATTTCTAAAGCTTCGGACACTTAGAGGAAAAGCTTCGAAAATTGCTGCGGGTAAACTGTTCCAATCTTTAATTGTTCTGTTCCCAAAGGAAAATTCCCAACATCTGAATTTTGTTTCCTTGTTCGAATTTTCTGAGTGTGATTGCTTCGGCCGAAATAATTTGGTTTTCTAGTCTAACCTGAATTTCCTTCCAAGTTGGTCGACATCTTATAGCTCCCAGAATTTTAGATTACAAAAATTAATTGTACGAATAATAACCAAATCCCACTCACGTGATTCTTGTAAACCTCTCTTCATTAATTCAGGAATTTTACCGTTACCTTGTCTGTTGATTTACGAATCAGTTATTTTGTCAAAATGACTGCTTAAGGGCGGAATATATTTTCAGATAATGCCGATGTCTATTACTATAACACTCGACGTACAAATCATTTTCATCAGGTGACAGTATCAACAGCTCATTACAAAAAATTCACATACAATACATGTACATTATTTTACTACACTTTGCCACGTTTAATTAAACGATTAAAATTGATAGAAAGGTTTAAATCCCAAGTAAAATCGTTTCTGCTGCATAACGGTTTCTATACAATTAGAGACTATACTGAGCATCACAAGAAAAGTAACATTAATTTTAAAAATGATACATAATGAATTATTTACCATTTGACTGTATAAATGTGTATAAACAACCTGTAACAAGTATTGCAGCCTCCGGATCAATGACCACCATCTCGATCAGGTTTTTCGTCCAGTTTCCTGATCCATTGAGCAAATAGCCCCTTGTTTTGCTTCTGGACATAATGTAACTTCATTATCTGTGCACGTCTTCTAGAATTCGTTGGGAAATATAGTTATTCAAATTATCGTTTCCATGTTGTTGTGCAGGAAGTATTATTCCTGACGAAGCACATCATGCATAAGAGCCCAAATTAATTGCTTATTTATCCTTGAAAATATATTTTATTACCTGAATTACTTTTTTTAATTTTCAAAATTTATAATTATAATAATAATAATTTATAAATATAATAATAATTAATATATGACTCAGTGTAGGGATCACAGAATTTTGAAAATGTGCACAGAATTCACTTTTCCCCATAGCACGTCATACACAGTTTCAACTGTTTTTTGACGTAAAATAAATCAATAAAAGAATAAATAAACTTTTCCTAAGTCTGTAGTGGCAGCGGAGAGTTTGTGGTAATCCATGATAAAATATCTGGGATATAGGAGATATCAAACAAAATAGTAGGCAAATAAAATTACTTTGAGAGAATTAGCATACACGTGTTTTGGGAAATTTTTCCATCATCAGTGGCTCTGCAATATAAAATTAAATTCACAGATTAATATATGAAAAGCTATAACTTACAAAGAAATGCGTAATCTGCCCAAGTAATACAGATTGATAGGACAGTTTCACCAAGGTTAATTAAGGGTTTAATCCATGTTACTTGGGTACGTACTCTAATTTAATAATTTAATGTCCAAGTAGATTATGCATTTCCTTGTAAGTTATAGCTTTTCATATGTAAATTTGTGAATTTAATTTAATTTTGTAAAACCACTGATGATGGGAAAAAATTCCCAAAACACGTGTCCTTATTGAATATTTTAATTTTCTTAAGTCGTTTACCTACCGCCCCAAAAGGCATGGCCCGTCTCCACCCGTAACCCCAACCTGTAACAAGTATTGTATAGCAGCCTCCGGGTCAATGACCCATCTCGATCAGGTTTTCGTCCAGTTTCCTGATCCATTGAGCAAATGCTGAGATGGCCCCTTATTTTGCTTCTGGACATAAATGTAACTTCATTTTCTGTGCACGCCTTCTAGAATTCAGTGGGAAATACAATTATTAAAATTATCGTTTCCATGTTGTCGCGGCAGGAAGTATCATTCGAAGGACAACATGGATAAGAGCCAAAATTTATTGCCTTTTTATCCTTGAAAATAGATTTTGTTACTTGGGAGCTTTTTTTTCTCTCAATTTTAAGTAGTATATGACTTGTTAGTGTAGGGATCACAGAATTTTGAAAATGTGCCCACAAATCACTTTTACTCCATAGCACGTCATTCGCAGTTTTAACTGCTTTTGACGTAAAATAAATAAATGAATATTATAGGAGAATGGATTTATCCTCTTTGGTTAATACTTGTGCAGTGACTGTATTTGAAGTGCATAAGTTGGTATCGATTTACAAATAAATAAATTTCAATAAATCATAAATAAATCAAATTTATACATTAGAAATGGATTGTTTATATTGTGATCCGGGCTGCAGAATCTTCTGCAATGCATCGCAAATCTCAGAATTTAAATTTTCTAAAGAGAAATTGCTAAGGGTAAGTGGTGGAGAAATATTGTCACAGTTTCACAGCAAATGATAATAATATATTTTATGTTCATCTTTTTAAATGATTTGTAATGCAATGTTTGTGATTAGGAAAGGTTTTTGCCTATTTGAAATGGAAAGATCAAATACGTGTCTAAAAAAATATCAAACCGTGTGAACGATAACTACCTGATAATTTGTTCATATCAGCCAGTTATCATTCAGTAAATTTAATTATGTAAATAATACTGAAGAACTTAAGTATAAATTTTATAAATAGATAAAGAACCAAAATTAAGTCTTTTTGAAGAACATATGCAATTTTGAATATTTTTGTCCACTATAGAACATAAATTCCTTGTCTTTTTTGATAGTTATGAAAGAAATCATTGTTCTTTCAATTTAAATAAAGATATTGACTACAGTCACATTCTATACTTATTTAAAAAATTTAAACAAAAATTGGGGTTTTTTAATATCTATCCTGTCTTTGAAACAATTTCATAGAACTTTAAGACCGGGGGAAGCAGATGTATGAAAAGTGGCAGATGAATCAAGCTGAACAATTTGGTAAGTCCTTGTTTTCTTAATGTAATCTGTTTTTTAAAAAAAGTACATCTGTAAATAAAGGGTTTTATACAATTGCTGAAAGCATGAGTAGTTTTCCTTCATTTTTTATTCAAGTAAAAGCAATTTATGTTTTCAAAAAATGCTTAATTTTGTATTTAAATTGTTCCCTGAAATAGAGCAAAGAACGCTTAAACGTAGTGCAGATCTCATTTTCATCGAACTCCCAAAATTAAAATTAAATATTAGAAATAATGCGCTAACGTTGGCTATTTTACAATTCTAGTGAACATCGACTATTTTAGGGGGAAGATTGTAAAAGTAGGGTATAGAGAAACAAACCGAAGGATAATAGGAAATTCTAAACAGAAATATGGGGTTGTAAAGGTTGATGAATAAGTAATAGACTAAATATTGTAAATATCAAAGAATTCATAAAATATGAAGGTAAGTAATTACTTTATCCCATCATATTTTTCTTGCAAGAATCTATGTGCTCAATCTTCGTTTACGGATACTACAATAAGGACTCAAAACAAGTGTCTTGTAAGGATACATTAATTTTACAAATCTCATCATAGTACGAAAATTGATAATTTTCTAAATATTTCGATTGCTTTTCAATCAACTTTTCTCAATTTCTGAAATACCGATCGTACTTCTTTCTAAATGTCAAGCAGACAGTCTTACTATTTTTCCAAACAATATCAGGGCGACAAGCAGATATTTGCTTAGGTGCACATTAAAAACTAATTGTTAGTAAACATTCTTGAATCTGGGAAAATAAAAATAAAGATTAATATCGGATAATGGGAATCAAATGTTCTGTATGGTGCATCCTTAAGACAGATCTTTTTGGCTAAATTATGATTTACAATTTATTATACTGTTTACATTTATTGTAAAATGTTTAATTTACATTATTACATATGAATGTTAAGCAAATGATTTAATAATATTTACATGAGTAGAAGTGTTACTCATCAGTAGCATTCCTTATACAGATGAAATTTAAAATCGTGTAATTTTTTAATTTCCTCCATTCACTTAATTTAAAATCATGCAATTTAATACAAGAACACTCTCATGTCTAGCATAATTTATCAATTTTGATCGAAATACTACCACTCTCTGGCTGAACCCTCCTAAAAAGTTATCAAATACGAAAGTTACCGTAAACTTTACATAATGTTGCGGGTAGCACAGAGAACCTTGAGAGCCGTTATTACATTTTTCTTTGCGCAGTCTTCGCG
The DNA here is from genome assembly GCA_964035755.1 of Teleogryllus oceanicus. Classification (NCBI taxonomy): domain Eukaryota; kingdom Metazoa; phylum Arthropoda; class Insecta; order Orthoptera; family Gryllidae; genus Teleogryllus; species Teleogryllus oceanicus. Next base: position 55,739,479 of record CAXIVR010000002.1, on the reverse strand, counting down.
CCTCATTGAGCGGAATAATTGGCGCTCCTCAGTGTGCGCAGGCCGAGCCCCCTCCCCTCCCCCTCCCCCTCCCCCCCCTCCCCCTCCCCCCCCATCACACGTCGCTGGCGCACGCTTGACGCGGTTATAAATTGCAGAGCAATATCTGCTCCAATTTACCCTATCACTACAATTTATAGGCGGCCGAGGCACCGGTTATGCAAAGGCAACGGTGCCGCCTCCCTCCCTAAGACCCATTTCCCCTCCCCCCCACCCCCCATTGCTGCTCTCGGTGCGTTCGGGAGCCATTACCCAAGTTACATCTACCACAATCTGCCGATAATCCCTGACGCTCCAAAGGCTGATGAACAGTTGAAGTGTTTGTGCGATAGGCGCCGCACGACAGTGGTGAAGTATGAGTTCATATCACACTAACGAAAGAAACAAAACAGTAGAAAAACAATAACGTTCGAAATTGTTATAAAAATTATGGTTATATTGACTTGAATCGAATTTATAAATTATTTTAAAATTTCAAATTGCATCGTGCGTTCCAAAGCTTTTTCTTCCTTCTTCAAGAGTAACTTCTGTTCTAAAATTTCCCTTCACAATGACGTCTCGTCGTCGCATTTCTCTCAGAAAGTCATTTTTTTGCAAATAATAAACAATAAGTTAAACTGTTATCAAATATTGTAACAAAAAGTATATACTCATAGAAGAAATATGTAATAAATGCTTGAATTACGTATGTCAATTTGCATTCAAAAGATTCTAGTTGTTTTACTTGAGATAGCTTAAAACCGTGCTTCATGACTTCCAAAGAATTTAGAGCTCTTTATTAAGAAATATCAGTCCGTTTTGATTTCGTAAGTCAGAATTGATATAGCAGGAAATTAAACCATTAAGAACATATAAAGTAAGTCTTCATTCACAAAGGAGAGTTGTCATTCTATACTAACAAAAGAAACTTTCTTATCTCCCTCATCGGGTATTAGGAAAAAAAATAAAAACATTTATTAACAATGGATTAAACATTTTAAATATTAAAAGTAATAATATAAAAAACATACAGCACTGAACCCAAATTAATAACCAGTATTTATTGTTTCTATCTAGGGAACAGATTTTCATGTCAACACATATTTTACCTGGACAAGATACTTGCATTCACTAATATTTTTAGAGCTTACAAGACATTTTGAATAAATTAGAGCCATTTTTATTTTACATATTTTGGTATATTTACAATTTATAAATATTTTAATGACTGCTACATGATTCTTACATATTTCCTAACAGTTTAATATACTTATGCATCTCAATGAAACATTTCAGATGCGAGTTTGCAATATATGTTCCTAGATTCATCTAAATTCATAGAAGCGCGGCAATGCTACCCCACTTCTATGACCACCTTCGCCATGAATTGTGAGTCTTATACCACCTGCTTCTTAGAAACCGCGTGTTCGGAATAAAGGATGGGCGGATGTTTGTGAAGGAGATTTAATTTCATAAACGCACTTGCGCATGTTTCGTATGGTCCATGCGTAACTCCATCGATAAGTAACAATTTTTTTTACACACCATTCTTTTATTGCGATTAGGGAGGGAGAGGGTATGTTCCCTTCATCATTGACTACACAGTACTAATATTCACATTAAGCACCGGCTCCTCGTAAACAACATTGTTTATACTACGATCGTATTTAATAACTCGAATACAACTCATTTGTGGTGAAAGTCAGAATTACTTTTGTGGAGGTAGAATTTTCTTTCTGTCGCTCCGTGTGAAGATATGCTCCAAAACGTGTACTCGAAAAATGCTTGTAGCTTATGAACAATCTTAACCACTGCGATAAATTTTTATTTTGCGTATTTTTTTAAATTTTTCGTACATATTTTGGAAAATTAAGCACACGTGCATGTACATATTGTGTTTAGATTTTATTGTTAATTCTGCAATTAAGTATAGTAACTTGGTGGCAGAATATCTTAACCTTACATGCATTAAACTTACATTCACGAACAAGAAGTTACAAAAAAGGAGTAAATTAAAAATAATAATAAACAGTACATAAAATCACCACACAAACCTTACTCCACTTCACTTCACTGCACAACACTTAATTGTGACGCATTTCTTTATAACAGTAAATTCCGTTGCCTGTTTCTAGTTTCCGTCTAGCGTATGTTGTTTGTATGGAGGGGCGCTACGCTGCGCCACCGTCGCTACCTGATCGGCGGCGGCGAAGTTGACTCAGCGGGCGCGGCGCGACGCGCCAATTTGCGGTGGCCGGCAGGATGTCCGCGATTACGGGCGTGATGGGGAAGGCGGCGCGCGAACGCTTTTTCTGTTTTGTTTCGCTTTTTTTTTCGCGAGGAAGGCAACGCAGCCGGGATGAAAGGAGCTACCGAAGCGGCGATGACAAGCCGAGCGACAGGGCCAAAATACGCAACGAAGGACAAACAATGAGGGAAGGTGTGTAACAATGGCAAGGATAATGCGGGAAACTGATAACTAATCACGTGGGCAAAATGTCGGTAAAGTAGTGCAAATCTGAGAAGACTCTGACGGGGCTGATCAGTAGTTTACCGTAGTTTCTTCAACACCAGGCGAATGCCGGAGTAATAGCGTAATAAAAAGAATTAGGAACACGTGCGATCTTTCCTTTCCCATTCCGGCCTTCTCCTTATTCCTTCCACCCACACACACATACACACATGCACTACACCAGCATATCTGCCAGGAAACCAGTGGGGAGCTTAGAGCTTATCCCGGTTGTGGCCATGTCGAGCTGGGGGAAATACCTGGTTGAAGAAAACTCAGCAAACTATGCAGATCGACGCCGGATCTTACATTCTAGTGACGGGAGAAACACCGCCACCTCTCGGAATATATGACATGCACGGCAATAATGAAGAAAGTAGTTGAGGCGTCCGATATGACGAAATACTCAGTCACTTGTAAACGCAACGGGGGAATGGAACTCTGCCTCCAGAAACGAAATCTGCAATTACCAGGAAACAGAAATAACGATACCACTGGTGCATACTTAATGCAAAATTCAAATTATCTAAAGAGAAATATATTTAAAAAATAGAAAAACATATTCTCATTTTGACGAATATTTAGCAGGAAAAGCACAATTTTTTTCCTTTTATAATTATAATAATAACCATGTAAGAAAGGAAAAAAAAAACAATTTGGAACTAATTTTTTTTTCTGAATTGTCAAAGTTGAAAATCAAACTGTGAATTTGTTATTTTTTTACAGAAGTAAAATCACCTTCACTCATCAATTACCACATGACCAAACATGGCAACCGTGTTTCTTATCTTAAGTAACAAATGTTACAAGGGGGATTTATTTTCTGCATATTTTTAAGGCTGATAAGTATTTCGATTAGATGTTCAAAATAGATATTTACATTTTCAGCCATGAAAAATGTTTAAATGGCTTGTAGTGTATATTTGGAAAAATGTAACATTTGTTTCAACTAGTATTTGTTCATAGAAATAATCTCAGATCTATAAAAACATTGAAATCCTTGATGGCGCTTTTGAAGAAAGAATCGTGAAACATTTTTCTAATTCAATTTAATCCTTCTAAGGAGTTTACAGAAAGTTGATTCTATAGAAAATGATACTGTGAGCATTTTACCCCCATTAAACTTTATTCAGTCAGTTTCCATTTCAGACTGACACTTCAGTCTTTCGCGATTAACTTCAGATTTCGGAAATTTGTTCCGTACTCAACTGTTTTGTAGTTTGATATTCTACCACGCACAATGTCTAGCGAACTACCACTATTTAATGAGTTTACCGTACCGAGATGATATCCTGTAAAAATATTACTTCTAGTAATTCATCTACACAAAGCATCATGTATTTTCTGAGAATAACCATGTTCTGTTTTAATAAAATTTAATTCAAGTCCTCTACTCAGGTATTCTTCCTGGAGTTTTGGTACCATTTAAAGTAAATCACTTCCTTCTTAGTAAAAATAACTTGACTTCACAGGGGAAAACATGTGTTCTGTAGAGAACACACAAATATAATAGATTCTATAGTGAATTGTGTTAATCTGAATATAATGTGAGCTGATCCATTTTCTCTATCCTTAAAAACGAAGCAACCTAATGGGTTGAATGATTCAAATTCAAACTCATGCGACATGACTGAACGACGGAAATTGCAGCAAAGGTACGAACTACATGTAATTGAGTGCATAAAATTTAAATGTCTTGCAACGAACACTTCACTTGGGGGCGGAAGTAACATTTCATTGAGACTGCCTTTGCTGGTAGTTGCCAACACTCAAGTGCTTCTGAAGTTATATTACCCTCTCATGCATATTGGTATTATGAGTGTATTATGCAAAAGAAATAATTAATCTACGCTCGTACGGTAAAAATAGTAACGATGATAAGGCTTATTAATTATTTATTACATTTACTGTATTGAAAAATAAGAAATGAAAAATGTACAAATAATAAAAATATTATTTCTACAATACGTAATTTAACTACATATTTTTATCCACCTCAGCTTTACAACGCAAAGGGATAATTTTCTGATCTAAAATTGTTGAACACTAAAATAAAACATAAAGGCTAGATCACAAGTGGATACAAGCTAGGAAACAGAAGAAAGGCATCTTAGCTCTTCGCGATCATTGTGCAATGCACCTTCACTGTCAATATCTATTGAATTGAATTGACTTTGCCTTATTTTACGTGTCGAGACTCAGGCCATGAGGCCTGCTCTTCCGTCTGACCACGCAAATTTCGTTACGCTCCTCACCAACCACGGGAGAAATAAGGTATTTCTTGGGCGACGATACAGGCGATTTGAATTTAGCTCAGAGGCATCATTTAGGCTTGAGGATATTTTACATGCAGTAAATGTACTAACATGGGACAGCCGGCTTTACTTCCCCTCCGAAGGAAGGCGTACGAAAGATTTTTTTTCACCCTTAAAAAATCCACGGCTTCGATCCGGTTTGAACCCGCAAACTTGGGCATATAAGTCCGATACGCTAAGCGCTACACCATCACCGCCGTTTCTCTATTGCAAAATTAATACTGAATCGACATAGCACATATTGAGCGACTACGCTCGTATTGACTAACGCGGTACTGAAGAACGAAAAGTAATGCTACTACATCAGAAAATACATTCTCTCATTATTTGTAACGGCACATTATACTACTGAATGAACCTACAAAAATGTTTCTAAGCAGTAAACGTTTTTTCTCCATGTCGAGATTCGAACTCAGGTCCATGGAGTTAACTCGCTGTGAGCTCTACCGTTAAACCAAACAGTCGCTCGGCCTCCTTGGACGACACTTCAAAATTGTATTGTCTCTCGTTTTATTTCTAACGTATGCAAATTTCGAAAATTCGGAGAATTAAACAAAAATATTACCTGCACTACTTTTTAAGTGTCCTTTGCTCTGTTCGTAGAAAAAATTGTAAGAAATAATTTGGAGCCGTTTTGAGAAAAAACATATAAATTACTTTAATCGTGAGCAGAAACTACGCGAAAAGTACTCTTTTCAAAAATTGTATATACTTTTTTTTTAATTTATTCTTCAGAACAGACTTAATTTAAGACAAAATTTCTATTTTCAATATTGTTCTTTTGCAATGTTATTTTTTTGCAAGTTTCTAAAATACAAAAAGTTCGGCGAAAATGGTAAGACCACCAACTTTTTATCTATTTTGTGCTACATATGAGGGAAAAATTTAAAGAAAAACTTGGAAACTGTTATTGAGAAAATAATTGGTTAAACATTTCTTATATTAGACGCAAAATTAAGCAAAAACTACTCATTTTCAAAAACGTGTACATGAACTGATTTCAAGATGTTTTTAACAATATTTTATTACGAAACAATCTTTATGTTCAATATTATAGTTATAGGAAGACGCGAAAAAAATGTTGGACTTTTGATATTTTAGAAAATTCAGTATCCAATGACAATTAGATCTGCGCCATTTTTTAAGCGTCCTTGATGCGATTCGAGGATAAAATTTAATAGAAAAATTGGAGCACTTTTTTGAGACCTAAAGTAAACCTCAAAAAATCAAAATACGTTTCTAACTCGCCTCGAGTTCCTTGAGATCGACCGGGGGTGATCAATTTTGAGAAAATTTTAGGTGCTGGCGTCGACCACAAACGGACGGACGGACGGACAGACAGTCAGACGTTTTGTCGTTAATCAATATTTCTGTATCAAGGCCCACCAAAATATGAATTCTCACTGTGCAACGTGATTAAAGAAGTAATTTACCACGTACATGAACAAGATTCCACTTTTTCGTTACCAGGGCCCGACAAGAAGATCGCAAAAATAGTGGATTTCCGCCACAGGATTAAAATAATATTTCTTTTCTTCCTACGTAGTTCTTTCAGACGTTCGGTTTTTCATCTCTTCGATTGACAATATACTTACGCCATACTTATACTTGGGTTTTTCTAACGTGGCGGCTGAGAGTAGTATCTCCAAGAAGGAATTCGGCACGACCTTTTGAGTCATTCTCAGTACTGCCGCTAGAGTTGTTTGTTATGCAGCACTGCTTGATGCGATCGCGATCATGAGACATCTTGGAGCAGAACTGAGAATGACTCAAACAGTCGTGCCGAATTGCAACTTGGAGATACTACCCTCACTCGGCACGTTAGAAAAAAAACAAGTATAAGTGAGCCATCTGAGTTGGTCTAGTTAAAACGCCTTCCGTCCCAAGGGTGAGATCGGTAGCGGTAGCTAAGTGCATCAACTGATGTCGCTGCAGCGCCTCTGACCGGGAGGTCCTAGGTTCCCACTACCCACGGCGGCAGGATTTTCGACACTAGCTTTTCAGCTAGGTCGAATTCAGTCGCTGTCTGGAGGAGAATTCTAGCAGCGGACTGCTCTGATCGGTAGTTTTCCGTGGTTTCCGTGGATCAACACCAGGCGAATACCGGAGCAGTACCCAACAACGGACCACGGACCGCGCGTGATCTGCTTCCTTTCCTTGTCCTATCCTCTCCCTACACACACACTTACACTAACATGTACCACTCTCACATATTCCGGGAGACCGGTCGGGAGCTTATAGCTTGTCCCGGCTGGGGCGGTGCCCCGCTGGTGGGAGAGTCCTGGTTAGGGAAAACCCCACTAGCCGACGGTAGGTCGGCGCCGGATCTCGCCATCCAGCGGGGAAGATCACCGCCATCTCTCGAGAAAAATCATGCACTACACCTACGGGACTAGCGACCTACGCGCCCGGAAACCCCAAAAAATCAATCAATCAACCCAAGGGTGAGGCCTGAAGTCCTGTCCACGCGCCCCGCGTAACCGAGTATTTGTGGAAGGCGGCAGCCGACGTCGGGCCGCGCAGCGCCGGCCGCGGATGCCGCGGGCGAAGTTGGTACTCGAGACACGTGGCGAGTGACACCTGACTGCGATGCACCTGCCTGCGTCGCCGCCGCGGGGCTGCTGGCCGGCGCGCCCGCCCGCCCGGCGACTTCGCGGGCGGCGGCGAGGAGGGAAGGAAGAAGGCGACGGGGAAACCGGACTTTCTCGGCCGGCCCGCCCCCTGCTTTACTCGTCCGTCTGCCTTTTCATTAATTACCAATTATTTATAGGACTTACCCGCTTCAACAGCGCGAGCTACGAAAGTAGACCGTTACGCTGATCAAAAAGGATGAAAAATTGCCTGATGTTTCCAGATCTCAGATTCAGCGCTGCAGTGCATTGGATGTGGTCGGGGGTAATTAATAAAGTGATATAAATGCTCCCATTAACATCAATGGTCATCATCATTGTCGTTTGAATTAAAGAATAAAAATCCAAATAATAAACAATGCCATTGATAACTCATCAAGGATAATAATGAATAACAAATATATTTGCGTTTCCAAATATCTGTTTGAAACTCAAAGAACGTCAATTTGCTTCACATCGATCGGGGAATATCAATTTGGGAGAAAATGATCTAAATATTTTAGGAGCTAGCGTTGCCCAGACCAAAGACTCCAACACACAGAGACACGCGGACGTTTTGCCGACAATCGAATTTTTGGGTATCAAGGACCCACAAAACTTGTATTCTGACTACAGATCACGTTAGAGGGAATATTTTACTACATATAAAACCCAAATTTATTCACTTTTCGTATCGCCCGACAATGAGTTTTTCTGTCGAAAAATATTTGATTTCCGCTCAACGATTACAATAATTAGTAAGGAGTTAGTAAGGCTAGAAAGTAAAAATCAAATAGAAGTGACTGATAAGTATACATTATAGTTATACCAAAACCACATACGAAAACAGGGTAACTTAACCAAATTAATGCAATACTCCCCGCATAAGAAATTGTCGGGGTCGCAAACGGTCTCAGCTGGCAAAACTCCTAACAAAGCATAATTTGAATTACATGACCAACCAGCCAACATTTTTGCATACCCACCCATTTCCGTACAACCAAACAAAAACGCTAAATCAAACTATAACAATTCACATCCCAAAGGATACATCAATTAAATCAAAAGAGACAGAAATAATGTATCTATTCTGTTGCATACCCACTCATCGAGTTGAACTTGGTGTCTGCAAGTATGAAGGACAACGAACTGTTCGCAGTAGAACGAGCAAGAGATCAAAGATTGTGCGGGTGGGAATTCAGACGGGAGAAGGAATGAGGCACGAATGAGGCTTCAACAACGTACTCATCGCCTCTGAATGGTGCTAATTTCGCACACGCACGGCAATTTACGCCCTAAATTCCCCGCTTCTGTTACACCTATCCAGGATCGGCTTAACTTCGAAGGATAACCGTCGGAGTGAACCTAATGGTGTTCTGCATTGCAGTCACTTAGAATTTTCAGATGAACAATTTGTAATCAGTTATTATAATAATCTTATTATCACAATAGCAATTGCCTCCTCCATTAAGTTATGTTTTTTAAAATTCTTCGTACACTCTGGCCAACTTTGGTGCTTAGTTCTTTTTATTCTCGTGGAATCAATGCGTTTGGTTTGTTCCAATCTCAGATACTGGTTTGGTTTAACAGACTACATCCTCGTATTTTTCTCAGGCCTCAAGTTCATACGCAATATTTTGCAGCTTTTCTTTAACCACACTGACTGCTTGGTATCTGTGCAGTCGAACGTGCATCCTAATATTGAGATTATAAAAATAATTATGAGGCATTTTTTCTCATGTATGTTTATTTCAGTATAAAACTTTCTCGGCCGCATTGCTGCCATCTTCAGAGCTAAAAACAAAATATCTGAATAACAATTATATCATAAAAATAATTTATGAAAAACAGAATTAGTGAACAATTGAATAAGGGTTTTATGATGAAATAAACTTTTATGAAAGCAAGACGGTTCACGTTGTTTAACTTCTTTTTTACGTAAAACAACGCCTCATAATTGCTGTTATAATGATGTTAAAATCATAAACACATCAATTTAGGACATGTGAGTTGTATCTTGGTTGACACATAGCTTTACATCGTCCATATATTCTAGAAGATTAATGTAATATAATTCTTTCATTCCTTTGATCGCAAATCCGTACTCGGGGACCTTAAAAATATTGGACAAGGGATTCATTCACAATATGAACCAGAGTGATCTTAGTGTAACTCTTTGAAATATTTCACATTGAATAGAGATGTCTTCACATTGTGTAGTTTGAATTGGTGTTTTTGAAAGGAGCTCCATTCTCAAGGTGGTTGTCACATGCGGCGGGAACGGATTCATAAACGAATTGACTTAGTAAAGTCGAAGTAGTTCTAGTTACCAATCGCAGCCAACAGAATAGAAGACTTCCTTAAAATCCACATATGCCGTATACATAATTCCTGTTTTTCTTAGACGCCAAGTTACAAACTATTATAAGCCTATTATTAGTTGTTTTCTGAAACCTTTTGAACTATTCTTCCATCCCTTATGCTCTTCCGATAAAATATCATTTCCTTCAATATGCATATTAATCATTTGTGGAAAACATGTGAGGATTATAATTCTAAACAATATGTAACAAGTATTGTATCGCAACTTCTGGGTCAATGACCCTCATCTCGATCAGGTTTTTCGTCCAGTTTCCCTGAGATGGCCCCTTGTTTTGCTTCTGGACATAAATGTAACTTCATTTTCTGTACACGTCTTCTAGAATTCAGTGGGAAATACAATTATTCAAATTATCGTTTCCATGTTGTCGCGGCAGGAAGTATTATTCCGAAGGACAACATGGATAAGGGCCAAGATTTATTGCCTTTTTATCCTTGAAAATAGATTTTATTAGATGGGAGCTCTTTTTTTTTCTTTTCAATTTTAAGTAGCATATGACTTAGTGTAGGGATCACAGAATTTTGAAAATGTGCACACAATTCAGTTTTCCCCATAGCACGTCATACGCAGTTTTAACTGTTTTTTGACGTAAAATAAATAAATAAAACTACCGATCAGAGCAGCCGTCCGCTAGAACTCTCCTCCAGTCAGCGACTGAATTCAACCTAGCTGAAAAAATCCTGCGCCGTGGATGGGAACTCGGACCTCCCGGTCAGAGGCGCTGCAGTGGCATCAGTTGATGCACTGAGCTGCCCGGCAAGGCGGCCGGGCGGTGGGTGATGGAGGGGGCGGGGGTGGAGAAGTCCAAGCCGCCGCCGGCGCTGGACCGCTGCACCGCCGGCGGCGCGCCCGCGTCCGGGAGAACCCGTCAAGCCGGTGAGTGGCAGCTGCCCGCCTACCGCAGCCGGACCACCTCCCCATTAATTGATAAATTAACTGCCTGTAATTAATCGCTCAGATAGGTGGGCGGCGATACCGGACGCCACTCGGATTATGATATGACGTCCGCGCGCCCGAGATGCACGTCGGCGATACTCCGCCTTGAATAATCCGTGGCGAGCGCCAGCGCTGCGCGGCGGCGCCCGGCGCAGACGAGCCGTTATCTGCGGGGCTCGCAGCCGTGCCCCGGGCTCCTTAATGGCCCCCGGCTGGCTCCACTCTGCCCGCCGCGCCGCGTAAAAACATTGATGTATAACTGACGCTGGCGGGACGCGAGACGCCGGATCCAGGAGGGCGAGCGCCAGCGTTGTTTGGTTTTTTTGTGTTTCGGGGCGCGTTTATTTGGTCGGAGGTCGAGGTGGAAAAGCGGTCATTCAAGCGAATTTTCTTAGATGGATTATCGATTTTATTTGATTTTTTTGTGTTTCCGGGCACGTCAACTGCTTTGGTCATTAGTCCCGTACGTGCAGTGCATGTTTTTTTCTCTGGAAACGGCGGTGATCTTCCCCCGCTGGATGGCGAGATCTGGCGCCGACCTACTGTCGGCTAGTGGGATTTCCCCCTAACCAGGACTCTCCCACCAGCGGGGCACCGCCCCAGCCGGGAAAAGCTCTAAGCTCCTGACCGGTCTCCCGGAATATGTGATAGTGTGGTGCATGTTAGTGTAAGTGTGTGTGTAAGAGGAGAGGATAGGACAAGGAAGGGAAGGACAGATCGCGCGCGGTCCGTGGCCCGTTTGGTAGGGTACTGCTCCAGCATTCGCCTGGTGTTGATCGGAGAAACCACGGAAAACTACCGATCAGAGCATCCGGCCGATAGATTTCTCCTCCAGACAGCGACTGAATTCGATCTAGCTGGAAAGCTAGTGTCGAAGTAATTTTAAGTAAAGTTCTAGATAGGCCTTCTAATTAATTTAGCACCCCTCGGAGACGTAAGGCCTCGCAAGAACACGGAGCTGAAAATTGCAGATTTATTTCGTGCTTAAGGGCTGAAAGTTATAATTTTTTTATTGTGGTTGATTTACATTGTGGTTGCGTATTCACATATCACCAAACACATCTGAACATCACCCGATTCATTAACATTCATGTTCATCCTACCATCCTTCATGCAGAGGAGAGTGAATCCAGTTAGTAGACAGCCTCACGCTCAGGACCAGATTTTCTGTAAATAATTGATTACGAGCGACTTGTTTAAACCAGAAATTGATTTGTAAAACACTCAGAAACATAAATGATAACAACAGGAAAAATCCAGCCAAACTAATAAAAGCTCAGCATAAAAATTTCATTGTAATGTGTTACATCCTGAAGTCATTATTTTAAAAGTTAACTGTAATTCAGATGTCCAAAAGACTAGTCATGAAGAATTCTCTTTTTTCATGTTAATGTAATAATCCTGTGACTACCCTTTCCCCACAGAAAATCTGTAACACCAAGGGAAATGTAACTTACATAAAAACTTAATGTTAACATAATTTTAGAGACGTAATCTAAACCATCACAATAATTGGCAACCCTGTATTTGGCTATTTGAGGTCGGATTAATCCGTCTCTTGCCAGCTAGCAATCTTCCCAGGCCCGGGCCTGTTTTTATTTATTATCTACGCCTGGAGGTAAGGGAGAAACGTGACAAGTATGGCGTATTCCCATCACCACACCCGGGGTGGGCAGTATTTAAATATTTGTACTTGAAATCATCTTCTTTCTTGGGTTTTTATCCAGCCGACAGCCGAGATTCCCTTTGCGTCCCGATGGGACGCATATTCGACCATACACTAGACACCAACACACTTTCGGGCTCCTCTGATCTGGGGTCAGCAGAACGCGAGGCCCTTCGCGACAACACATACTTACAAAGACAAGGGACAAACAACCATTCCAGCCGGACTCGAACCCGCGACCCTTCGGACCGAAGCGCTGAGTGGACTGCACTTAGCGACCTCGGCCATCCTGGTGGGCTATTATATTTGAAATACGTGTTTTAAATACATTTTGTATTTGAAAAACTGTATTTTTTAGTTTTTTGGGCATGTATTTTAAAGATGTACGTAAATACATCTTTAAAATAGGTGTATTTAAAAAACAAAATACGAAAATTCTTTAAATACAGAAGAAGAATAAGATAATTTAGAACGAGGATAGTTTCATTTGATTTGATAGTGAATGCACCACATTGAAACAAAACTACAAGCTTCTTTCAGCTGCTGAAAATGGATTATCTTTATTTTTAAATGATAAATCCAAATCATTACAAATGCTGGACAATTATTCGGCAATAAAAAAAGTTTACTTGTTATAATACTAGTTTATGTTAATCGACGCAAGTTAAATGACTGTTTTCCTTTGCAGGTTTTATACATTCGTCAAATAGGGGTTTATTGTCTAATGATTTATTTAAATAATTAGTCGTTTTAAAAGGAAATTTTCGATATCATTTTATAATTGGAAATGTTTATACATATTTTTACAATACATTACAACAATTATTGTTCAGAAATTTGTATGACTGTCAATTACTTATTAGAAGTACTTTAAATATGTATGTATTTAGCACATTAAGTCCTAATGTATTTTGTGTATGTATTTAAATACTGATTTATGAAGTATTTTTGCAAGGTATTTAAATACTAAATTTAAAGTATTTTGCCCAACCCTGTCCGTACCTGGCTTATGTGACCTGACTGAGCATTCTTCGCCGCTCAGCTACAGAACCGGAGACGATTCGTATTAGAAAGCTACAGTTTCATTTTTGCTCCGGCACCGGCACCGACACCCATAAAGCTAATATGCTGTTCATAAGCCACCCGAGATGCATACATTAATTCGTAATATAATTTACAATCGTTTGTGAATACCGCACCAGACTCTCGTTTGAGGTCAAAGAATAAAATAATTTAAGGGCAAAGGTAACTGCATAAACTAACGGCGTGTATAACTAATAATTCAGCTGTTTGATTGTTTAACGAGGAAGAGGCGTTTTCTACCTTTAACTGAATGTTTTAAAGGCAAAAATATGATCAATAGAATCTTTTAACAGTCCCCTTTCTCTTACTACAAGACCAAGATTTTCAGCCTACTGATTAACCCCTACAATCTACATAAGAGATGTTGATCTTACTCTATAAAAGAGCAAGCGTTAATTCTAATGTCGCTTGAAAAAAACATGCCATTATTTTAACTAAGGTTCAAGTTAATCTGCATACATTTTAAAAATAAAATATGATATATCTCTTCAAATAATAAACTTAATTTTTTTATTTCTTGAATTATTTTGAAATGAGAAGGATTTTGACGTTGTTTTTTTCCTTTATAAAACATAACTTGCAAATACCAAAAACGTCTGTTAACTCAACCTTTCTCGTTGATAACAATGACCCTTAAAATAGGTCTTATCGTTTATTAATAAAGTGGTAGTTTAGAGACCTATTACGAGAGAGAATGTAAAGCAAAGCAAATAAGAATCATCTCAATTTTCATTCACATTGTACGGAAGTACACAGAAGAAATTGCTTCAAAATAGTCTCGCTTCAGTCTATTAAGACTGAAATCCGTCGACGATCTTAAAGAGAAGCACTTCACGAAGTTACAAATTCGACCTTTCAACGAGATTACTTTTATTGCCCAGTAAAACAATTTTAGAGACCATTCTTCAGAAGATTCGATTGACTGATGGATTAATGATTTCGGGCGCTCAACTGCTACGGTCATTAGTACCGTAAGTATAGGATATGTTTATATCATTGGGCTGTGATCCTTACTCCCTGGCTGGCGAACTCCAGTTCCGATCTATCCGTCAGGTTGCGGAGTTTTCCCCAACCAGATATCTCCAATCAGGAGGGTACCGACCCAGCTGAAACAACCTCTAAGCTCCCGATTGGTTTCCCGGCAGGTGTGGTATGTATTGCATGCAGTTACAAGTGCAAGTCAATAAGAATGAACATAGGACACGGAAGAGAAAGAGATGATGGCGCGAGGGCCTTGGCCCGTTTGTTGGTGCACTGCTCCGGCATTCGACGGCTGCTGATCGGAGAAACTTCGGAAAACTACCGATCAGAACATCCGACCGCTAGAATTCTCCTCCAGACAGCTTCTGAATTCGAACTCTGTAGCTAGTGTCGAAAATTCTACCATCGTCGAGACTCAAACCCTAGGGCACCCTGGACAGAGGCAGTGCAGTGACACGAATTGGTGTCCTGAAGACGGTTCGTGTCCTCAACAAAGAGCCTCCATTTCAATATTTTTTTTAAAAATTTTCTTCCTGTTCGGCAGTTTTGCCTTTCAGGGGTTTGTACATTTTTATTTGTAATGCATAATGTTTGGGCATTCACGTTTGAACATACAACCTCTCACTCTTGTATCTTACTACTAGCTAATTTACAGGATTTAATACTTATATTTCTAATACTTACAACTAAACAATTTGACATACAATACACAAATTTTACATAATTATACATTCTTAAATCTAGATACAAAACTATACATACATTGGGATGAAGATTTACATATTTAATAACATATTAATATAACTGATTTATGGGAGTTTAAACATGTCTTTGGGATATCCAGAGCGAATTTTTTGGGGGATTTAAAGTTTTTCCCATTGTGAATTTTCCATTTCAATATTGCCAAGCGCCTCTGCATCCAGGAGCGTCGTAGAGCGAGTTCGATTCCCGGCTCCGCCGCCACCGCCACCGCCACCGCCACCGCCACCGCCACCGCCACCGCCACCGCCACCGCCACCGCCACCGCCACCGCCACCACCGCCGCCGCCGCCGGTCACCGCAAGGCGCAGGTGCACGCACGCGGGCGCTGCGGACCGCCCCCCCGCAGAGGGCCACGCGACCCGGCGAGGCCGGCACCGCCGCCGCACCCAGGCTGAGCACAACGCGGCACACGCGCTCCGGACGCTGCTGCCCGCAAGGACCGAAGATGAGAGGGGCGGACTCGCGGAGCCGAACGGCCAGTACAATGCGGAGCCGCGCTCGCAGGGAGCCCGCAACGGCCGTCAATGGCCGGGGTTGCTCGAGTGGTCGGAACGACGCGCTCTGCACTGCTCATTGTCGAAGGGGACATGGATGTGGTGAGGTGGTTGTGGGGATCACGTCGTGTGGTGGTTGATTGATTGGTTGATTTTTTCGTGTTTCCGGGCGCGTCAACTGCTTTGGTCATTAGTCCCGTTAGTGTAGTACATGTTTTTTCTCGGGAGATGGCGGTGATCTTCCCCGCGGATGGCAGATCCGACGCCGACCTACCGTCGCTACTGGGGTTTCCCTAACCAGGACTCTCCCACCAGCGGGGAACCGCCCCAGCCGGGACAAGCTCTAAGCTCCCGACCGGTCTCCCGGAATATGTGGTAGTGTAATGCATGTTAGTGTGTGTGTGTGTGTGTAAGGGGAGAGGTTAGGACAAGGAAGAGGAAGGACAGATCGCGCGCGGTCCGTGGCCCGTTTGGTAGGCTACTGCTACGCCATTCGCCTGGTGTTGATCGGAGAACCCACGGAAAACTACTGATCAGAGCAGCCGGCCGCTAGGATTCTCCTCCAGACAGCGACTGAATTCGACTTAGCTGAAAAGCTAGTGTCGAAAATGCTGCCGCCGTCAGGACTCGAACCTCGTGAGGTGGTAGTGGTGGTGGTGGTGATGGTGCCAGTAAATGTGTAGGCGTCGGCACTTCCAGAAGTGATAGATCTGGGTGATTTGAATGTTTTGATAGTCGTCCTTTTATACCATAAAGAGAAATAGAATCAAGATCGAGGACTAGAGGTAGTGGTTGAGTGGGCGGGAAACTAAAACAGTGACAAATGAAAGCGAACAGTAATTCAGTTACGCTTAACCTCAGAGGTCGTAGGTCGGAGGAACTAACAGTGACTCCTAATTGCGGAATCGGTCATTGAAGTAACATTGAAAATATACAAAGATAAACTTTCAATGTAAGGTAAATAGCGAAATGACGCATGTGTTGGCAATATCCTCGTAATTAAAGCAACTGAAAGAGAAATGGAGAAATACAACAAATTATGTAACGAGACCATTATGGGGAAAAAATTAAAGGATGTGTTGAGGAGAAAAGAAAGTAAATAGAGCAAAAAGAGTTTGAGTCATTTGCTTCCTCGATGGTGAGAATGATAACTAAGGAAACAGCTACATAGTTGACAAACACGGCACTAAAACGTGAGGCTGCAAATTGTGGGAGTGACAAATGTAGCAGTAAAAAGGGTTCAGACAGCGACGCTGGCGGTTGCAACTACCATTAAAAACCGGCGCTGCCAACCCTTTGCTATATTCTACGAAGATTTTTATTTCATAACACATACGTAGTATAAAGAAGGACCCGTAATTCTGCAGCGAAACACAGCGATTTTTCGGCATAGAAATTCGTATTATCGATCCCTGATACCGAATAAGTGGATACTTCTTTTTCCTATATATAGAAAACTACTTCCTCTAACTCGTTGTGTAGTCAGACTCCAGGTTTTATAGAGTCTTGATACAGAAAAAATTGTTTGCGGAAATGTCTCTTTGACTGTCCGTTAACAGGATTTTCATCAAAATTCATATTCCCCAATAGATCTGGCCGAAATTGCGGCCCTTTGAATTTGAAACAGTTCTAAGTTTTAGGGGTACTTTACCCATGAAAGACATTTTCAATTTTTTCTCAAAAATGGATCCAGTTTTTACTTTTTCTCTCTTACATTGGAAGAAGTTGTAATACGACGAATTTTCAACTGAAAAACTCTTATTGCGTGGCCATGGTAACGAAACGTAAATATTTAATATACATGATCATCACGACCGCCAACAATGAAAAGTATTGAAATAAAATTTGAAACGGACGTATTGCCATATTGAGAACCGAAAACGTCTCAAATGATGCGCAGGATATTCGATTTTGTCATTTTGATCTTTTTTTTTTTTTTTTCGAAAATTCAGAGAGTGCGCTGAAAATGAAACCAGCCCTACTTTCATTACTGTTCTTTGGTATATTCGTATAAGAAAAGAAAATATTTGTATTCGTTTCTGGAAAAATAATTGTTTAAAATTTAAAAAAAGGTTTCACGCAAAATTATGCAAAAATACTCATTTTCGAAAAACCGAATGTGACCTTATTTCAAGATCTGTTTTTGACGAACATATTTTACTAAGACAAAATGTATATTCATAATTGTTGTAGGAAAACGCCGACATTTTTTTATATTTTCGCAATTTTCGAAAAATAAGGGATTTCAACGTCAATAAGACCTGCACCATTTTCTTAAGCCATCTTTTCGATATTCGAGGCCACAATTTAATCAAATAATTTGTCGCAGTTCTTTAGAAAATTTGTTTAAAGAAGAAAAACTGCTTCTATATCACGCAAAAATTCCCAAAAAGTATTCGAGGGTTCAAAAACTAGCACATGACCTTATTTCAAAATATGTCAATAAATAATTCCACAATTTCATTATGGAAAAAATATCTACATTCTTTTAAAAAGGTTTAAAATATGACCTACTCAAGTTTTTCCATAAAAAATTAATAAAAAAAAATTGACCCACTTTTTTGAAAATTTTGAATATTTCTCAGGGGCTTCATGTAAAGTACCCCCAAAATTAAAATATCGCTTTCAAATTCATAGGTCAGCGACTCAGCCAGATGGATTGAGGAAAATCAATTTTGGAGACAAGCGAACGGTTTAGGCGTCAGCGTTGACCACACACGGACGGACGGACGGTATCAAGGAGCCACAGAACATGGATTTTGTCTACACGTGATTTACAGAGAAAGTAATTTCCAACATATAGGGACAGAATTTAACCACTTTTTCGTTACCAGGGCCCAGCAATACGCGTTTTTCGGTCGAAAATGCGTCGTTTTTTCCAGCAGCGTTTTAATACTTCCCTAAGCAGTAGCGAGAAAGTAAAAGCAATTGACAGAAAAATGTCTGACTGCACGTCCGTCCGTGGGCCACGCCGGCGCATAAACGGTTCAGACAATTGTTTTCCAAAATTGATATTTCAAAATTAATCTGAAAGGACTCGCGACTCTATGAGTTTCAAATGGATAATTTTATATTTTGCTTTTTATAATTTCAAAAAAGTTATCGAAAATGGCAATTTTTTGTTATATTTTGTCTTCGGAAAGGGTAAAGGACGCTTTTCATAATAGAGCAGGTCTCGTTATCGTTGAAATCTTTAAATTTCCAAAAATTGCAACAAGTCTGTTTTTTTCGGCGCCTTCCTTTTATCACTGAATTGTCTATATTTCACTAAAAATTACGAGAAAATTGCTCATGCGCGTGACCTTATTTAAAGATCTGCCTTTAATTAACAGATTTTTTTAAAAAAAATTCTATCTTTAATGTTGTCGTTGTATGCGCCGAAAAATATTGAACATCTGCATCTTCATAAATTCAAGATATACACGAAAATAAGGCCTGCACCATTATTTTAAGCATTCTTTACGATGCAATATTTAATTTAAAAAATTGGAACCATTTTGAAAAACATTTAGTAAATATTGTTCAGGATTCATGTAATGAACCCTTAATATACGAAATATCCATTTAAACACTTACAGAGGTTGGATCATGGCGAATATCAGTTTTGGAGACAATGGTCTAAACGTATTACGCGCTTGCGTTTACCGTAGACGGATGGATGGACGGAATTCATGAGACAAACAGACATACGTTTTGTCGTCAATCAATTTTTTGGGGGTATCAAGGACCCTCCTGCCTACACAACGTGTTAGAGAAAGTAATTTACTACACACGGGAAGAAGATTTATTTCTTTTTGTTATCGGGCCCGGCAAAAAAAGTTTTTCCATTGACAAACCACAATTTTTACTGCTTATTTACAATACTTTATACGCGAGAAAGTATAATCAAATATTTAAATAATGTCATTATACTTTTTTTGAGAAAAATAGTAATTTTCGCGTAATTTATTGCTTGATATTAGTGCAGATTAAAAAAAATGACTCTAAAACGGCTCCAAATTTTTCTTAATTTTTCCCTGGAATGTAGCAAACGACGCTTAAAAATGTCGCCGGCATCACTTCGGTTGAAGTTTCTGAATTTTCAAAAATTGTAAAAGAAATAATGAGAGAGAATATCTGCTGTTATAGCACCAATAGTTTACTTGGTGTTTCTCTAAAAGGCGACATCCAAAATCTGAAGAAATTGTAGATTAAAGTTCTAAGAATATGTCATGAAACAAAAATAATTGTTTTTCGATTTCAAATAATACATTTATTTGTTTTAAAACTCTATTTGATGTACGAGAAAAACGGTTCAAAAATATGTGGTAAAATACTATCTTTTTTAATTGGTGTTCCAATCACATACAAAGAAAATAGCCATTACATGTTAAAAGTCACTCTACTGGAGCAAAATTTGGCCTAATATTCGGAAATCTTAGAAGAAACATTCAAGCTGTTTAGTTGGTCAGCGAGTCATTTTGGAAACAGACAGTTTCTTTTTTTGTTGTTCTTACAACTCTTCTTGCTGGGAAATACGATAAAGTTATGCACATTTTAAAAATTCCAATAATTTTCTAAACTTTATGGTTCACCTTCACACAATATCAATCAGATAAATGTAAACTGCTACAAGACACCTTCAGAAAACCAGAAACAGCTTAATGAATACAACAAATGAAAACTTATGTTGACACAATTTGGTCGAATTTCAAGGCAGGCCGGAAGTTATTACGAACACGCATCTCAGGGTCGTGGTGCCGCGGCGCCCAGCACCCTCTCACTAAACGAGGAATTAGACGAATTACTTCAATAACGCGCTCCAATTTTTTAGGCCTAGTGGCAATGAGACGATGATATACATTTAATAAGCAACAAGGCGCCCAGAGACGTTCCTCGTCTGATTTCGTCGCCGATTACCTTTTAACGAGCAGGAAATGTGGCGCGCGCGCCGTCCCCCAACCGCTCCTCCTTCCTTGGCTCGCGCGCTGACCACGTTTTCGCGCCGTTTCCATGTTTGGCAGCGCCACCGGGGCTAGCGCAGAGCTCAAGCGCAGGCGTCCTGCTTCGATCTGAAGATTCTTTTACGCAAGTCATAAATACTGTAGACAAGGTGTTTCCGTAGGAACCGACTCTATATGTTAACACAAACCAAAATATAGAAGACACAATTTCAGTATCTCTGAAGTGCTTAATATACAGAATAAAGATGGAAAATATCATCCTAAATCAAATTTATAGCATGACAAGTGTTCATAAAGAAATGCTCATTTATAACCTTTGAATTTTTAAAGTTTCTTTACAATATAGTATTATTGGTTTCAATGAATATATCCCCTACCACACTCTGAAACATTCAAGGATATATATGTATATGAAATATTTTCGATAGAAGCTGGCATTGATGACGAAGATAACATCTTCGTTAGATGTCCGATGATAGATCGAAACAATACTAAAATCTCAAAACTTCTCCAGAGGACCATTGTTTTTCTTACTTAATAAAATATTTGTGAATATTTGCCTGTATTATTACAAATTTGTTTCACGAAATTTTATTAATTTTTAAGGAAATTGGATAGTTTTTCTATGTTATTTGACTAGTTATAACTTTTAAAAGGAATTATTGTCAAAGAGGTGTGAAAATGATAACATTAAATCTTAATCCTTAGCGAAAGAAAATATGCGTGGGATTCTACATATGGAAAAGTAAGAAACATGCGAAGATACATAGATATTGCTATGTCAGAGCAAGTTGCATAAAAGGTATATTAATAACTCGAATATCGCTTATTTCGATATAAATTTAAATAATATTCAATCGGTGAGCCCTGTTAAGCAACGCTTGCTCGTACGTAACATTCAAATTTGTATCTGGTATGAAATAGCCCCAAGCCCCGGAATTTGAAACCGACGCTGCGCGGGACATACTTGTGCCGAACGTTTCGTCAGTTGAAGCTCGTCACGTTGGTAGGCCTGGCAATCCCCCAAATGCGCGCCACTGATCCTGCGTGCGTGTCGCCCTCGTCGCGCCCATTTCCATATCAACACCTGACTGCGCAGCGGCGGTGGCCGCCGAGGCTTCATTAAATGAAATGTTGTTAAGAGAATTAACGGAGCCACTTTCCGCGTGGCCGCTGCCGCGCCGCGCCGGTCGCCTCTGCCGCTCGCACCTGTCGACACGCGAGTGGACCGCCTGGACTCGCCCTTGACCGCCCGACCCCGACCCTTGACGCCCTTGACGCTGCTTGAGCTCCGGACGACACGCTTTGGCTCAGACCTTGGACTCGCTCTGCTTGATCGACCGCTGACCTTGACTGCCTTTGGACCCGCCCTTTGACCCGCCTTGACCGTCCTTGACCCCCTGGACCCCTGACCGTCTTGGACCCGTCTGACCGTCTTGGACCTCGCCCCTTTAGGACTCCCGCCCTGGCTCTTACATGCAAAGCACCCGCTACAACAAACAGAACATTATTCGAAATGGAATAAAGAAGGTGTCCGTAAGGCTGCAGTGCACCAATTTAGGTGGCTTAGGGCATGAATCGATGTGACTGCAAAGCCTCTGGCCGAGAAGTTCTTGGGTTGCAGTCCCGACTGGCGGGATTTTTGACACTAGCCACATAGCCAGGTTGAAATCAGCCGCTGTCTAGAGGATAATTCAAGCGGCCGGCTGCTCTGATCGGTAGTTTTCCGCGATTTCTCCAATAACACGTGAATGCCGGAACACTACAATACGGGCTACGGACCACGCGCGATCTTTCCTTCCTTTTCCTTGTCCTACCGAAACCCCTTTCTTTCAGACACTCACAGCCATGCACTACACTACCACATTTGCCGGGAGACCAGTCGGGGGCTAAGAGCTTGTTCCAGCTGAGGCGGTGCCCCGCTAGTGGGGAATACCTGATTAGGGAAAACCTGCAAGGCGGCGTGTACGTCGGGGTCGGATCTCGCAAACTATCGGACCACATCTCGCGATATAAACATCCACTACACTTACGGGACTAATTACACGGATGCGCCCGGAAACACTAATCAATGATAGAAAGGTACACGGTAGAAACAAGGTGCCTATAACGTATGATATATAATAATGATACAACGTAATATGTAATACATACATATAATAATGTATTATCATATTAATTATTAATTATATATAATATTGATACTGGTATAAAGGTAACGAGATCGCTGATGATCTGAGTTGTTATAAAGCAACCATAAAATAATTAATAAAACAAAAGGTGTTTATAAGGCTACAATACGAACAAAATGCGAGGAGTGGCCCCGCCCCTTGCAGAGTCGTTGTCCCACTGTGGTCCGCGGGCGTCGCGTTGGCTGCTGCGTCGGAAACGTCACGAGCAGTGAAGGGACGTCCGCCTTCGCCTCTTCTGCGGCGGCGAGGCACTAGGTGTCCCTGCGAAGTTAATTTTATGCAACGGAGATGTGGGTCTCGGTCTCCATGTTTAGTAGTCGTGAAATGATAATTTGCGTTACAATGTATTTCTTGGCAAGTACACTATCTGCGAAGAGTAAGCATTTAAATGTGTCACCAGATAAGGAAAGTCGACTTCCTCTGAGACACAAAAAATTGAATTTATGTGCTAATGAAAAATGTAAATATTGTAGTCAAGGTGTTTCCGTAGGAACCGACTCTATATGTTATCTCAAACCAAATTATAGAAGACACAATTTCAGTATATCTGAAGAGCTAAATATATTGAATATAGATGGAAAAGTTTTTCTTAAATTAAATGCGTAGCATGACAAATGTTCATAAAGAAGTACTTGTTTATAGTCATGAAATTTTTAAATTGTCTTTACAATATAGTATTTTTGGTTTCATGTAATATTCCTTTATATTTAGTTTGCATTTTTTTGTTTTCATGAGAAAGCGATGAATGAAAAAAAAAACATTAGCTTTACATCAATGTAAACGAAATTTCTTCGTTTTTCAGTTTTATTTTCATTTTTATATGTAAAGAAATTTCATTCATTCTTTCGAAATACCGCACGCACTGTTACGAAAAAGAGCAGGAGGGTATTAAATTATTTTGTAACTATATAAGGAAGAATTGTATTCATTTTCTGCGTTCAGTAGCCTATATCAGCTGAAATTATGGGTATAAGCATCGCACATCACGAATACAAACGCAAATACCTACCAATGACCACAATTTTTCAATTACCAAGATATTTTCTTTTAAATTTTCAAGATTTGTTTCTGAGGTGAACACAATCCATTCCTCTCTGCATGAGCTGCGCTCGCCCTGGTTGAGGTCGAAACCTACAAGTAACCAAGGCTTTCTGTCGACTTATTTCTTTCTCCGTGGCACTCGGCACCCCGCTGAGAAGAAGCTACGAAGGTCGCACGTGGCCTCTGGGACAATAAACGTGTCGGGCTAACAGAGCGCACGTGCGCGGCGAGCAGCGGTGCACCGCGCCTCCGCCGGCGTCGCCTCGCTCGCAACGCGACTCACACCGGGAGCGGTAGCTCAGTGTATCAACTGATGTCACTTCAGCGCCTCTGACCGGGAGGCCTAGGTTCCCCCCGGGGCTTTTCGCCGCCGTGCCACGGCTCAGGAGGAGAATTCTACCGGCCGGCTGCTCGGATCGGTAGTTTTCCGTGGTTTCTCCGATCAACACCAGGCGAATGCCGGAGCAGTACACTACCAAACGGGCCACGGACCGCGCACGATCTGTCCTTCCCATTCCTTGTCCTATCCTCTCCCTTACACACACGTACGCTAACATGCACTACACTACACATATTCCGGGAGACCGGTCGGGAGCTTAGAGCTTGTCCCGGCGGGCGGTGCCCGCTGTGGGAGAGTCCTGGTTGGGAAACCCCACTAGCCGACGGTAGGTGGTGCCGGATCTCGCCATCCAGCGGGGAAGATCACCGCCATCTCGGAAACATGCACTACACTAACGGGACTAATGACCAAAGCCGTTGACGTGCCCGGAAAAAAACGAAAAAATCAATCAAGCAAGCAACGCGACTCAACGAGATCTTCTTCTCCTTACTAGATTTGAGCTGCAATGCGTTCATAAACATACAATGAAGACCAACTGGATTTAAACAAAACAACAACAGAAAATTTCTGATATTCCTTGGTCTATGGTGAGAATATCGGAATATCCAACATCTGGGAGGAATGTTAATAGCGTATGTAGTTAATGTGGTTTGAGTTGAATACAGTTAATGTGCATGACACGTTATTACACGCCATTAGCACGTACAATGTTGCGAAAATATTAGCCAGCGTAAGTTAAAACGTGAGAAGGCAGAAAATATTTCAACCATTCGACTACACCGTTGTAGAATGTTTATTTTCCTAATGGCGGCGTGAATATCGATGACTCGTTGAATATGGATATGCGTTGTGCAAAAAATTAACAAATATCACGGAGAGTAAAAGCATGTTTATGGAAAGTATATCGTAATGCATAAGATTTAGTACTCTTGACATGGTTACGGATTCAGAAAAATATCTGACGTTTATCTACAATGATTAAGACTTATAATTTATTCATGAGAAAGGTGTTCACTCTTTAATAAACACAAAATATTTTCAAATTGATTAATTATTATATTGTTAAAAATTGTATTCTATGTAACCTGTCGTAAAGAGAGAATATATCTAACCATCGCAGGAAAGTTCTCTCAAACTCGCTCAATGAAGAATTCGGAGACAAGATCAATAAATTAATTAAATCTTTAGGGCATCGTTGGCATAATAATAGATGTGAAAAAATAAGTTTATAATGCCTAAAGAAACATTTTCATTAAGTCATTGCAGGAAAAACGCATACATTCAACCAAGAAAATGCTGTGAGTAGTACTCTGGCGTTGGCAAAAGAGGTGAGCCTGCACGGCGCGACGGCAGCGGCGGCGCAAAGCACCAGCGTCATCGAAGGCTCACGACGTTTCTTCCGATGACGTCAGCGGCGCCGGCGTCGCGCGTGGCCCTGCCGCAGCTGCCCAGGCGCCGCCGACCGCCGCGCCGCGACGCGCCGCGCCGCGACGCCAGCCAACGCAGCGGGCGGGCGGGAGCCGGGAGCCGGGCCGAGCCGGGAAGGCCGGAACCAGGCGGCGGGCGCCGAGGCGAGTGGGAATCGTAGCGGGTCGGGTGGGCGGGAGCCAGGGCGGGCGGGAGCAAGGCAGGCAGGAGCCAGGGCGCGCGGAGCCGGCGGCGGGACGGACGGCGGAACCAGGACGGGGAGCGGCGGGAGCCAGGACGGCGGGAGCCAGGGGGCGGGAGCAGACAGGCGGCGCAGGACGGGCGGGCGCGGCGGAAGACCGGGGCGGGCGGGAGCCAGGACGGGCGGGAGCCAGGACGGCGGAGCAGGACGCAGGGCAGGGGCGGGACGGAGCAGGAGCAGGACGGGCGGAGCCAGGCGAGGCGGCAGCCAGACGGGCGGGCAGGGGGCGAGCAAGGCAGGCGGGAGCCAGGGGCGCGGGAGCCGGCGGGCGGGAGCAGGACGGGCGGGAGCCAGGCGGGCGGAGCCAGGACGGGCGGGAGCAAAGGGCGAGGCGGGGAGCCAGGCGGCGGAGCCGGGGCGGGCGGGAGCCAGGACGGGCGGGAGCCAGGCGGGCGGAGCCAGGACGGGCGGGAGCAGGGCAGGCGGAGCCAGGACGGCGGAACGACCGGGACAGGCGGGCGGGAGCCAGGACGGGCGGGAGCCAGGACGGGCGGGAGAGCCAGGCGGGAGCGGACGGGCGGAGACGGACGGGCGGGAGCCAGGCGGCGGAGCCGGGGCGGCGGAAGCGGGGCGGGCGGGAGCCAGGACGGGCGGGAGCCAGGCGGGGGAGCCAGGCGGGCGGAGCCAGGACAGGCGGGAGCCAGGGCGGCGGAAGCCGGGCGGGCGGGAGCCAGGACGGCGGAGCCAGGAGAGCGGCAGGCGGAGGGCAGGGAGCCAGGACGGGCGGGAGCCAAGGCAGGCAGGAGCCAGGGCGGCGGGAGCCGGCGGGGGAGCCAGGCGGGCGGGAGCCAGGACGGGCGGCAGCCAGCGGGCGGGAGCCAGACGGGCGGAGCCAGGCGGGCGGGAGCCAAGGCAGGCGGGAGCCAGGGCGCGGCGGAGCCAGGCGGGCGGGAGCCAGGACGGGCGGGAGCCACGGCGGAGCCAGGCGGCGGGAGCAGGCAGGCGGAGCCAGGCGGCGGAGCCAGGCGGGCGGGAGCCAGGACGGGCGGGAGCCAGGCGGGCGGGAGCCAGGCGGGCGGAGCCAGGACGGCGGCGGGAGACAGGCGGGCGGGGGGGACTGGGCGAGGGAGCCAGGGTGGCGGAGCAGGACGGCGGCAGCCAGGACGAGCGGCAGCCAGGACGGGCGGGAGCCAGGACGGGCGGGAGCCAGGACGGGCGGGACCAGGACGGGCGGGAGCCAGGACGGGCGGGAGCCAGGACGGGCGGGAGCCAGGCGGGCGGGAGCCAGGACGGGCGGCAGCCAGGACGGGCGGGAGCCAGGACGGGCGGGAGCCAGGACGGGCGGGAGCCAGGACGGGCGGGAGCCAGGACGGGCGGGAGCCGGACGGGCGGGGCCAGGACGGGCAGCCAGGACGGGCGGGAGCCAGGACGGGCGGGAGCCAGGACGGGCGGGAGCCAGGACGGGCGGGAGCCAGGACGGGCGGGAGCCAGGACGGGCGGGAGCCAGGACGGGCGGGAGCCAGGACGGGCGGGAGCCAGGACGGGCGGGAGCCAGGACGGGCGGCAGCCAGGACGAGC
This sequence comes from Teleogryllus oceanicus, assembly GCA_964035755.1. Lineage (NCBI taxonomy): Eukaryota > Metazoa > Arthropoda > Insecta > Orthoptera > Gryllidae > Teleogryllus > Teleogryllus oceanicus. The sequence goes on along the minus strand of CAXIVR010000002.1, from coordinate 55,712,023 downwards.
GGCAGCCAGGACGGGCGGGAGCCAGGACGGGCGGGAGCCAGACGGGCGGGAGCCAGGACGGGCGGGAGCCAGGACGGGCGGGAGCCAGGACGGGCGGGAGCCAGGACGGGCGGCAGCCAGGACGGGCGGGAGCCAGGACGGGCGGGAGCCAGGACGGGCGGGAGCCAGGACGGGCGGGAGCCAGGACGGGCGGGAGCCAGGACGGGCGGCGGCCAGGCGGCGGGCGGCGGCGAGTGTGTTTGCGTTTTGTCGGCGGCAGCTGCGACGCGGGCCCCGCTGGCGCACTCGCTGCTTCCGCGGGATCTGTAAAACGTTTATTGGGTAGCGCGCGCTCCGGGCGCGGCCCTAATGAATTAGCCGTGCGCGTCCCGCCCCGCCCCGCGCACGCCGCGCGCCCGCGCACGAGAGCCGCCGCTCCAACACGCGCGTCTATGGCGCGCGGAGAGGGTAGGTCAGGCCGGATGGAGCGGCTCACTGCGGCTTCGTTTCCTTAAAAGCCTTATTTCCCTACTTTCGCGCAACATATTGTCAGAAATCGAAATTTTGAACATTTCGATGTGGTTTGAATTTTTTCAAATGCATATTTATGCTTGAATTAATGTCCATAGGCCAGTCTTATGAACATACTACAGCATATGTTGTTAGATTTAAAATTAAACTTTAATTCTAATTACATTTACAGCTAACTATTCTTGAAACTCACAACACCTCCTATGGGGTTCATTCATCTCTGAGGAATGAATCTAATGGATATCTATGTTTTATTCTGATAGGGAGCTGATAGGTAGTAGTTAGGTCACAATGGGTTATTGTGTTAATTTTAGAGAAAAAAGTTGTTAGATAGGTGCGTAATATGGTGAATTATGGGCGGTTTGAATATTCGTTTAAATACTATGTACTCGAATTTGTAAGAATCACACTTCAATTAGCGTCATACGGATATTTTTGCCCCAAAATTGACATTAATACTTGGAAATACATATTTACTTTCAAGATCGCATTGATTGTAATGAATTTACCTACCTTACTATTTTGACGGTGATTATTAAAAACCAATGTACAACCCTTAGATTTTTAAATATAATTTTTATAATAATAATCAAGGAAAAAATTCAAGAAAAAAATTTCAATTTCAAGAAAATGATGCAAATGTTGTAGGAGCTTGAAGTAAAGTATCCCCAATAATTAAAATCTCCGGATGGGCACAACTAGATCTCAGTCGTGACGAATTTGCCAAGTTTGAGCTCAAAAGCTTCTAATCTAACAGTGCTACGTGTAACATATGCTATTCTCAGGCAGCCTTAAACTGTTTTCAAGGTTTACTGCAGCCTACTGCGGTCTACTGCAGAATCCCACGAATTAGAAAAAAAGACAATTATAGTATTCTTATTCAGGCCCTTTTACAAATTTGCCACTTTTGATAAAGATCACAGTTACTACATTACATCTCATGTAAAATCAAAAAAATTACCAAATATTATAAAGCGAGTTATGTATATGGGCTTATTTCCTCATTCCTAATAAAATCAACAGGATTCATTTATTTTCAATACACATATTTACAATTGCCTCCCACCATTTATGGAAATAGTTACCAGAAAAAATATCTTACCAACGTTAATTATCTACGGCACAGTATGCAATAATACCCCATCACCTTGTGCGCCCATACTATTATTATTAGGCCTAATAGGAAAATGCGTTCGTTTGTCGAAAATTTTTAAACATTAATTCATGAAGAGAGAAATTCAATACATACGAACATTTAAAATCACACTGTTACATAAACATAACCAGTTGTTGGTGAAGAATGAACTTCATTCGAAAATTCTTGAAGTTATTCCAAAGGCTATATATTCATTGCAAAAGAAAATTATTCAAATAGCTTTTTGGTAAACAATTAAGCATTTATTATCATTCATCTTGGGCACCGATAAAGATAAGGTTTAAGTGTAAGTAGTTTGGAAGCAAGTTTTATTCTGAGCAGATTGGTCTATTTGTTAATTAATTAAGAAAGGAATTAATAATCATTTAAGCAATAGTATAGTATTTAGCGAGTGTATACCAATAGCTATTAGTCGCGAGCTGATGTTTACAACAAGAGCAACGTAGGAGCTAGTGTCGTAATTTCTACAAGTAACAGTAGAGAACGGTAATAATTCAAGCGTTGTTGAATTTGTTTCTTCCAAAATTACAGGTGACGTACATTTCTTTCTCAATGTCGCTGCTTTCATGATTCATTTTTTAATAAATGGCAAGTAGGAAATTTAATAAAAAATAAGAACTATGTGCGCATAAAACAGCGAAATTTTACTTCTTTAGAGCGTTTCAAAAGAAGTACGAACCGCAAAGATGCTGCAATTCTTTCCGTGGATTCCGGAAATTCTAGAAATGTGAATGGTATAAATAAGAGATTCTATTTGAACAATTGTCAACTCACATACTGGAGCTTTAGAAGTAACAAAATATTGCAAATCAGTTCACAAACTGCACAAATAAGAAGATGCGCGAGGAAATGATGTCAGGCGATGTCGAAACAATGGATGGTGTCAACTGATGCAGTTGATATCTACTTGGGTTTTTCTAACGAGGCATCTGAGGGTATTATCTTCAAGATGGAATATGGCACGGCTTTTCGCATCTTTCTCGGTCGTGCCACTAGAGTCGCTTGATCTACAACACTGCTTGATAGGTCGCGATCATGCGACATTTTGCGGAAAGATCGAGAAACACCGAAAAAGTCGTGCCATATTCCATCTTGGAGATAATACCCTCAGCTACCACCCAAGTATACCCCCAGCTGAAACACAAGTATAGTTTATCAGAATTAGCAACACTGTCTCTATCATATTTACCCACCCCGTAGAACGTCGCACACAGGTTTTAGTGTCGTTTGACGAAAATCAGATCAAATCAACATTTAACATACTTTGGTTCCATTATAAACTATTTTATGTCTAGTCTCACATTCATTTCTCGAATTTCTACGCGTCGCTATACGGTATTTATTCATTATTTTAAACACCATTTTTATGAATATGTATTCTATTGAAATTCACAAAACTCTGAATAAGAGGCGCATCCAGAAAGTAAATTTCCCTACCTAGGTGGTCATAAGGTCGGTCACACACGGCTCGACTCTCAACAGATGTTCTTCTGCGGTTCCGCTGGGAGGAGGGTGTTTGACCTTCTACTCTATAGTCCGGCTCTCGCCTCCAGTGTATAGTAGCGGGTTACCGTTGTCAGTTGTCATATAGCAACTGAGTATCATGTTAAAGGAAGTTGTTGATTTACCCTTGAAAACAGATTTTATTACCTCGGAGCGAATATTTTTGTTAACAATCCTTGAAAAAAAACCGCTCATATTCTTTCTGAATTCAAAATTCAAGTAGTATATGGCTTAGGGTAGGGATCACAGAATTTTTGAAAACGTGCACAGAATTCATTTCTCCTCATAGCATGTCACACACAGTTTTTAACTGTCTTTGAGGTAAAATAAATAAATTAATTAAATTAATAAATAAAGGACCGCGTTTTTTTAAATAATTTATTTATCCTTGTTCGATTGTACAATATATTTCAAGGGGTTGAAGTAACTACCATAACAATTAAAGCTTATGAGGGAAAACTTACAGAGTACTTTTTGAGAACATTCTTCTGTAACACCTTACAAGTTTGCATAATTATAAGTTGAGTCAGTAAGTATTTGCAGTACATTATAAAGTAAAAATATTATTTACAATGTGTAAATTCTCTATTTCGTTATTAAGAAGAAAAGATGAGTTAATTATGGAGGTTGTAGTAGGTCTTTCGCAAAGCGTGAATGAATACGTGGATAAGGCTCAGCTGAGTTGCCAAGATTAAAAATATTGTGAGCAGGACAAGCAGAGACTGGAGAAGAATTTATTGGAGAGCAGAATAATCCAGATTTTTAAAGGAACAATGCTTAGTTCTTCTAAAATTTGATTGTTGTGAATATATAACAATCGTGGGTTGTCGTTAACAGTTGTCTTCTCCTTAGCAAAGGGGTATTATGATAGAAGACCCTAAATAAACAACCAGAATGCCTTGCGAGGTCTTGGAGAGAAGTTCGAGTAGCTTCTCAGTTCCAGGGAATGTGAGTTTATGCAAATGTATGCGTGTTATGCTAGGAATATTAGCAGTAATAATTCCTAAGTATTTAAGAAGTTCTGTAACTAGTGAACTTTAAGACAGGAGTCTTGAAAATGAATTTTAATATTTTTGTTTTTATCAAGAAATACCTTCATTTTTCAATGAAGAAGAAGAAAGCTATCGACGGGAAGTTGATGATAACAGACGTTACGCCAGCGATTTCTATCTTTTCTTACACTTTACGAAATTTCTGTACACTGACATTAATAAGATAATGAAATAAATAGTCCTCCCAAAAAAAAGTCAACAATATGTCCTCATCTTTATCATTCGCACTACTTCAATCTATGTTTAATGGGACGTGACCGTAGCCACCCCCTTCGCATATTTTCGTCTGAAAATGTCGCTCCTAACAACTGAAAAGCCATATGGCTGAGCGTTGTATAATCAACTCAGTCCGTTAAATAAATTTTTAAACGAATAAACTGACATTCAGCGTATCTCCATGAGGCCGAGTTGGAAGTGGCTGTTCAACTGGTTTCCATCCCCGGCGGCAGGCTTCTATGACTAAGGGATACAAATGTTAATCTTGACAAATGGTTCCAATTCGGATGCAATTATGTGGAAAAATAGTGTAACATGTGCCGTGTCTACTACTTTTCTTGACGACCTAGAGAAACTTACTTCCTGAACGCGCCCCTATAATGATTAAATTCATACATGCTACTGTTCATTATTTTTAAAGTACATTCGACATTTGAATTTTCATGCTAAATTATACCTTTAGACGGCCTGTTTTAAGAACCACGATAGTAAATGAAGTCATGGCATTAGATAATACAAGGTCAAGATGTCTACAAGAGGGGTAGACTAATGCATTACCATTTGCTTATTGCTTCCCTGGATAGTGACTAAATTTTAATGCAAAGACTTCTGGTTTATTATTAATTTTGCATTGATACGTTCGAAATATCAGTATTATTAGAGAGCTCCAAATTTCTCTACCTTAAGGCTCCCTAACATAGTAATCCGCTCCTGCTTACACTTGAGACAGTGTTGGCGACGCACAAGAAAAGTGACATCCCAAAAATCATCATTTTTTAATGAACAGAAATGTATTTAGAAAATCTTTTACGCGTAAAAATGACAGTTCACGTGGCAGCAGGTAAGCACCTTATATGTAAGCTGAAGAAACCTGAAATAACATGAAATATTGTTAGCATTCTGACCCAATTTGCGAGGTCGGTCATTGTAGATGAAATGTGAAACATTTAAAATAGAAAATGTACAGTACTCTATCCCGGGACAACTGTCCGCTCACCAGAAAACCTGACTGTTGAAAAGTTTGCCATGTAGCATTTTTGTTGCTCACTGACTCCACGCAGTCGACGAGACGCACGCGATTGACGGGTAGCGGTAGCTCAGTGCATCAACTGATGTCACTGCAGCGCCTCTAACCGGGAGTTCCTAGGTTCAAGTCCTGACGGCGGCAGTATTTTCGACACTAGCTTTTCAGCTAGGTCGAATTCAGCTGCTGTCTGGAGGAGAGTTCTAGCGGCTGGCTGCTCTGATCGGTAGTTTTCTGTGGTTTCTCCTATCCACTCCAGGCCAATGCCGGAGCAGTACCCTAACAAACGGGCCACGGACCGCGCGCGATCTGTCCTTCCTCTTCCTTGTCCTATCCTCTCCCCTTACACACACACACACACACACACTTACACTAACATGCACTACACTATCATATATTCCGGGAGACCGGTTGGGAGCTTAGAGCTTGTCCCGGCTGAGGCGGTGCCCCGCTGGTGGGAGAGTCCTGGTTAGGGGGAAACCCTTCTAGCCGACGGTAGGTCGGCGCCGGATCTCGCCATCCAGTGGGGGAAGATCACCGCCATCTCCCGAGAACAAACATGCACTACACCAACGGGACTAATGGCCGAAGCAGTTGACGCGCCCGGAAACCCGAAAAAAACAAACCAAACCAAACGAGCGCGATTGCATTCCCTCCGGAGGCGCGGCGTCGCGCCGCTGTGCAGCAACACGGCTCAGGTCGTCTGCGGGTGTTTGCGAGCCGCTCACGAGAGGGCAGCAGCGGCCGAGGCGCGGCGTCGCGTGCAGGGGGGCGTGGCCGGCGCAGCGGAGGGGCGCGGCCGGCCGGCCACACACCCGTCGCCCCGGCCAGGGCCCCGCCCCCTTCCGCATCACGCCCCTCGGCGCCCCCCGCCCCGGGCACTTCCGCGGCCAGCCCCGCCCTCGCTTCACAAACAGAAATAATGGAATGGACGAAGGGCCTGCCTGGGCTTTTCTCGTATGTATTACTACAATGAATACGGGTATATCTCTTGGATAAAATTTCTTAATACTTTAAGGAGCAGCAAAGAACATGATCTTTCTTCCCTTCTGTAGATTTTTTGGACAATAACCACTCGTGTTCAGGACAGTACCACAATGTAAGAGGTCTTCTGTCATTTCATTGACCGAAAATACTACTTGTAGTATTTCAAGTTTTTCTCATCACATAATGTAAATTTTAAGCCCACAGCACATTTGTAAAATTTGCAGTTCTACATAACACTGAAATACATTTCCACTTTTATGCAGGACGTTTTAAGGTTCCGGCAGGGTCTTGGAACTAAATATTGAGGCCCCTCATCAGTGGCGGATCAAAGGCTGTGTGTGATGAATCCAAACGTTTTTGTAATTTTACTCAATTTATTTAAAATACTTACAAAGGATCTTATCACATTCAAAACAGAACCATTATATATACTCGTACAATTTTACATTCTCGCATACTATTTTTACGTAGAGAAAGTATTGTATTACTGCGCCAGAATAACGGCGATATTAGGGAACAAGTCCTTGTTTTGTGTTCCTGATATCGAAATTTGGATAATTCTCGTGGTATGTAGTACTATAAAATTATTTCCTCATACGCGTTGTTTAATCCAGTTTTTGAGTGTCGATACCGAAAAATTGGATTAAGCACAACGGCCGTCTGGGCGGTTGGCCTCCTCCGTTCGTTCGTTCGTTCATCCGTCCATCCGTCCATTCGCTCATCCGTCCATCCGTCCATCCGTCCATCCGTCCATCCGTCCATCCGTCCATCCGTCCATCCGTCCATTCGTCCAGCGTCCATTCGTCCATCGTCCATTCGTCCATTCGTCCATTCGTCCATCCATCCATCCGTCCATTCGTCCATCCCCACCCGTCCACCGACATCCGTTCATCCGTCCATTCTTCCATGCGTCCATCCGTCCATTCGTCCATCCGCCATCCGTCCATCGTCCATTCGTCCATTCGTCCATCCTCCACGTCCACCGTCCATTCTCCCATCCGTTCATCGTCCATTCTTCCATCCGTCCATCGTCCATTCGTCATTCGTCCATTCGTCATTCGTCCATCCGTCCATTCGTCCATTCGTCCATCCTCACCGTCCATCCGTTCATCCGTCCATTCTCCATCCGTCCATCCGTCCATCCGTCCATCGTCCATCCGTCCATCCCCATCGCCATCGCCATCCGCCCATCCGCCCATCCCATCCGCCATCCGCCATCCGCCCATCCGCCATCCGCCCATCCGCCATCCGCCCATCCGCCCATCCGCCCATCCGTCCATTCGTCCATCCGTCCATCCGTCCTCCGTCCATCCGTCCATCCGTCCATCCGTCCATCCGTCCATCCGTCCATCCGTCCCCCCATTCGCTCATCCGTCTGTCTATCCTTCACCGTCCGTCCTCCGGTCCGGTCCGTCCGCGTCCTCCTGTCTGGCAGTCGCGTCAGTCTGAAAACAACACTAGCGGCTAAACCGTTTGCAGTTTTAACAAAATTAAAAACTGACTAACGATCGTGTTGCTGTCGCAGAACCCAAGAATTTGAAAAGGCTATTACGATTTTTCAAGACGTGTTGATTTCAGTAAATACTTAAACATTTTTTAACCAGCATCGAGAAAAAATCTATTTTCAAAGTAATTATTTTCAACTTTACGTGGTTACAACATAATTTTCTGTATGCATGTGTAATTCTAGCGAATCTCTCGTCAAAGATTCTATTATCATTTAAACAAAATATGATATTTCTCACCGCAAAGCGATTTTTATTGTGGCAAGCACAAATGCTCCTCACCTCAGTAAGAAAACGAAAGTTAATTCTTGAAAAAGTACATTTCGGAGGCATGTATGGTCAATGTTTACATTTCAGATGTTAACATGTTGCGTAAGGACGCGCTCCCACTAAAACAGATGTAGTCACAGACAGATACAGTCTCAGAAACATACAGTCACATATTCGATACAGAGCCACAGATACAAATACACAGTCACAATAAATATACAGATACAGATACAAATACCGATACGCAATTACATGCCTTCAAATACAGATAAGGAATATATGTGATGGCAGATGTACAGACGGATGCAGAAACAGGTACGGAGGCAAATACACGCACAGGCTACAGACGCAGACAGACACAAATGCAGACAGATCCGACGCAGCAGATTCAGATGTAGACACAGAGACACAGTAGTAGATAGATCCAGATGCAGCAGATATCGATGCAGACAAACACAGAAGCAGACAGGTACAGGCACAGTTATAGGTGCAGACAGACACGGGTGTAGACAGAGGCACAAGAACGAAGGTCGCAGTCGGAGACGAAAGACAAGTTTCGAAAGGGCAATCTGCGAAGGGTCTTGAGTATTCATTTCCTCGAATACACTTAACCGTTGCATTACTGCTCAAACATTCATCTTAAAAAAGTTGAAATATAAAATAAATACACGTAAATTACACACCTCAATATTGTTCATTACTCTTAATATTCGAAGTTAACTGGTGGCTCGAAGTAGAAGGTAATAATGTGGCTGAAGATATGCCCAGGGACTTATGTATATTTATGTGCAATGCATGTATATTTATTTCAAAATATTAATTTTCAGGTAATTTGAAGTCAAGTCATAACAATTTTCCTTGAAGCGCCCGTATCTCACGTTCTCTTCAAAATAAACAAGTCTGCGAGAAAGATCTTATCTATACTCCCCGATGCAGGTGCACTTAAATGTCACTGGCATGCAAGAGAGTAATATTTCTATAGATTTTTTAAACTAAATAGGAGGAACGGCGTTTTTAGACTATTTAGCGTTGTCATCTTATTCAGCTAATAAAACACAAAAATGTTTTAAAAATAAGGTAATTCGCAGCCTGTTCACGTACGAAAGGATCTTCAACCTGTTAAGCTACGAAAGGATCCGCAATCTTTTCACCCACCAAAGGATCAGCAACATGTTCACCACCAAAGGATCCGCAACCTGTTCACGTACGAAAGGATCGCAACTGTTCACCCAAAGATCCAACTGTTCACCACCAAAGGATCCCACGTTCAACCCCAAAGTAATTCAACAAAAGATAGCAAATGTTCAACCGCAAGGATCAGCAACCTGTTCGCCTATCAAAGGATCCGCAACCTGTTCACGTACGAAAGGATCTGCAACCTGTTCACCCACCAAAGGATCCACAACATGTTCAACCACCAAAGGATCCACAACATGTTCAACCACCAAAGGATCCACAACATGTTCAACCACCAAAGGATCAGCAACATGTTCAACCACCAAAGGATCAGCAACCTGTTCGCCTATCAAAGGATCCGCAACCTGTTCACGTACGAAAGGATCTGCAACCTGTTCACCCACCAAAGGATCCACAACATGTTCACATAAATAATTCGAAAATTTCAACCGAAGTGTCCTGTTTTACTTTCCTTTAGAAGCTTCTGCCTTCTTGACCGATGCATTGTTCATTCCAATTCCATTTTATCGTGTTTGTAGCTCCTTGATGTCCATGCCACCACACACGTAATTTTCCTTCATTACTGATTTTAATTCCGTGATATAAAATACTTCCCACCTAGTCACGTTGTTTACGTTCTGCTCTCTTTAAAATTAAATACACCGACATCGCGAGCAGGCCTCTCTCTCTCAATGTGCATACCATCAGCCCCGGATCCCTTCTCTCCGCGATCTGTACTCCATCAAGGCCGGATCAGTTCTCTTCTTCTTCTTCTTCTTCTTCTTCTTCTTCTTCTTCTTCTTCTTCATATTGTGCGCCTTTCAAATATCTCCCCTCTCGGGTTTTTTCTTCTTCCGATATGATGCGCAATACATTTCATTCCTCGCATGAGCTCCTATCCTGATTGGCTGTTCGTTCGTCCATGTTAACTCATTTATTCCTTGACTTTGCTACCCTAATTTTAAATTTTTCTCCCACGGATTTTTCACGTGTTCTTTCCTACTTAAATAAAACATTTGTGTGTTCTGCTTCTCCCCCTTCAATCACTCGTATGAATATTTGTCTGTGTTTCCTAAACGATCGCAGTTTTGCATCAATTTCCTTCGGCCATTGTTGCGCCTATCGTGTTTACTACGATACATTAAATTTATATTATTTTCCCTAGAATTTTATATTTCCCTTGTGATAAACCACCACAGTTCGTAGAATCAGCAATTAGATCAATTCTCTTTCTTATGTGGGTCTTAGAGGTTAGACAATAGAGATTGTGTTCTGACATTGGAGAAGTGTAGTAAAGAGGATTTTATTAGCTAGATACGGCTAAAATAATTATTATTTCTATATTTTTGTATACTAATCTTGTAGTATAAATTGCAATGAATTATGAGAACCGTCTGTAATCGTTACAAATATTACGAGAAAGTCTGTGCAATTTTGTAGTTCCACTAGTTATTGGTTAGTTTCTATTTTTATTGTTTTGGATTTTGTGGTTCACTAATACCGGTGGAATTTATAAGAAAAGGAATTTTATCTTGGAGGAGAAATTACAAATTAGATGTCATTTTCCAAATGGTAAGGAAGAAAATGCAGAATAGCAAGAATCTGACGATGCAATAATTTCACCGTAGAAAAACATTAGACTCATTTTCTTATTTTTATCGTAAAAACTGTAAAACGTTGTTTTCTTTTGTTTTATTAAACTTATAAATTCAAAATTATATAACTGAATTGTTTCTAAGAATTTCCTTATTGAAATTATATCGTTTTTTTATTCTTCTCCCTTAATAGTCAATTTAAATGCATTCAGAAAATGCTATATTAATAAGGTCTATATTACAAAATAAAAATTAAATGGAGTAAAGTAAAATACTGATTATTGCCAATATTTTTCTGAGGCCATTATATAAACATTTGCAACGACATTCCATAGAGTGATTCTCTTAAAACTGTTTGTAGAGATGAAAAGACAATTAAAAAGTATTATATTTAATCTATTTCAGCTTGTAATTGAAAATAAATTTGTTATTACTTATTTTCCTTTCGGCTTTGTGTATAATTGTGAATACGATGGTAACAATGAATACCATAGGAGCTTTGAATTAGTTAAATGTAAGGGAAATTGTGTGAATCGATAAGTGGGGATAAGAGGACAGACGCCTTTGCACAAGCTATACATTAATAAAATGATATTTTTCAATTGATTGTTTTATCGTTTCAATTTATTTCAATTATCTATTTTGTCATAATAAAAGAAAAGAATCATTTCTAGATAGAAATTCGGAATATAATAAACAAGTTTTCTGTATGGTAAATTTAAACACAAGGCCATGTATCTGTACGTACGTATGTTTGCTGTGTGAATTGTACGTACCACACATAACTGTCAGATTAGAAGCTTTGAGATGAAAATTGGGAGAATATATCAACATTAAGAATTAGGTATGTCGTTTCAGAGATCATTAAGATATTTTAATTTGGAAGGGTACTTTACATTAAGTTCCTGTGATATTGTCAACATTTTTTCTGGAAAATGAATGATATTTTTAATTATTTTTTTTACTGAAATAGAGTTGCTTTACTCGAAGTATGCTTGTAAATACGGTAAATTTTCATTAAAATTTCTCGTCATTTAGATAGATTGATTGTTAGTGATTACAGGCGCGTCAAGATAAGGTGCTAGCTGCTAAGCTGGTAAAGTCATTAGTCCCGTAAGTGTAGTGTATGTCTTGCCTCTGGAGGTGGCTATGATCTTCCCCCGATGGATGGCGAGATTCAGCGCCGAATTACCGACGGCCTTGGGGGTTATCCTCAACCAGGTATCTCCCACCAGCGAGGAACCGACCCAGCGGGGACAAGCTCTAAGCTCCCGACCGGTCTCCCTGCATGTGTGGTAGTGTAGTGCATGTTAGTGTGTGTGTGTGTGTGTGTGTAAGTAAGGTGTGAGGATAGGACGATGAAGGAAAGATCGCGCGCAGGCTATGACCCGTTTGTTAGGAAACTGCTATGAAATTTGCCTGGTGTTGCCCGGAGAAACCGCAGATAAACTACCGATGAGTGTAGCCGGCCGCTAGAACCCTCCTCCAGCGACTGAATCCGACCTAGCTGACAAGATAGTGTCGCAGCTAATCTCCTGGACATCAGGACTCGAGCCTAGGACCTCCCGTTCAGTGGCACTAGAGTAACATCAGTTGTTAAAAAATATCTGTATTAAAAACGCTCAAAGTTTTCGTTCATGAAGACCTTTGAGCTTCCTATTCAACAAAATTTCGTGATTTTTGCTTAAAAATAGTTTCCAGATAGTTTATCACTTATTACAAATGTTAATAAAACCATAAAGTTAGTAGAATGAATACGTGAGTGGTCATTTTTTAGCTACAAGAATTGTAATTAATCTATTGAAATAATTCGCCATTTTCTCTTCGAAAAGACAAGTGAGTAAGAGGTTATTGTTAGTGAAGTGAAAATAGCCAGTTTCTGTAAGTTAGAAGAGTATTGTTAAACGTAAATATTATGTCCAGCAATCGTCTCTCACATATTCAACTCTGTGTTTGCAGTGAATAGCCATTGTATTGTTCATGAATTTGTAACATTACAACATTTCATTAGTCTTCAAGATTGAACGACAAGAAATAATGTTTTGGGGCTTTGGTTCCCTCGTAGTTCCCAAAGTTCCATATTTAGAACTTTTCTACAACCACATCTCACACACGTCTAATTTTCGATGTGCATCCTTGCAACTCGATTTTTTTTAAGATTTACCCCAACTTTTCGAAGCCAAGTAGACCTTTAAATGATGCCATGCACTTTTTTCAAAAATGTTAGTGTTTGTTGAGTAATAGCATTAACTGGAGGAAAACTGTATGCCGCGTTTTCAACTAGAACTAAAAGCAGAAAACATTCAATATCTTTAATCTTCGTTTTAGATATAGGGTGTCATCTTTATTGTCCGAACTTCTGGGAATATCTATGTATTTTAAACGGTAGCGGTAGCTCAGTGTATCAACTGATGCCACTGCAGCGCCTCTGACCGGGAGGTCCTAGGTTCGAATCCTGACGGTGGCAGGATTTACGACACTAGCTTTTCAGCTAGGTCGAATTCAGTCGCTGTCTGGAGGAGAATTCTAGCGGCCGGCTGCTCTGATCGGTAGTTTTCCGTGGTTTCTCCGATCAACGCCAGGCGAATGCCGGAGCATTACCCTACCAAACGGGACACGGACCGCGCGGGATCTGTCCTTTTTCTTCCTTCTCCTATCCTCTCCCCTTACACACACACTTACACTAACATGCATTACACTACCACATATTCCGGGAGACCGGTCGGGAGGTTAGAGCTTGTCCCGGCTGGGGCGGTGCCCCGCTGGTGGGAGAGTCCTGGTTAGGGGGAAACCCCAATAGCCGACGGTAGGTTGGCGCCGGATCTCGCCATCCAGCGGGGACAGATCACCGCCAACTCCCAAGAAAAAAAACATGCACTACAGTAACGGGACCAATGACCGAAGCAGTTGACGCGCCCGGATACACGAAAAAAATCAAACGGGGGCAGTGAAAGTGGAAGCACCTCGCCTTCACTGTTTGAAGAGGAATTCTAGCGGCCGGCTGCTCTGATCGGTGAACATACATTTTCCGTGATTCCTCCGATCAACACCACGGGCCACGGACCGTACGCGATCTTTCCGTCATGTTCCTTGTCCTATTCTGACCGCTTAATTATATACATTTACATCCCTGCACCACCACACGTGCCAGGAGACCAGTCGGGAGATTCTAGGGCGTAGAGGCTCCCGGCTGGTGGGAGGAACCTGGTTGGCGAAATCTCTGCCAGCCGACTGGCATGTCGGCGCCGGATCTTTCCATCCAACGAGAATGTTATGAATCTACTGAACTCAAAATACCCGCAACAGCATAAGTATAAGCATATGCGATCGTATGTACAGCTGGTAACTAATTCGGCTGGAGTTGTGTTGCCACTCACCAAACAACCCAGTCCGTTGGCCTCACTCTTGAAGTAATTTAAATAACACTTTTATGTCTAACAGAAAGCAAATGTATTATTCGTGAATTCTGTAACCAGAATCAATCGGTATATGTTACCTTCTCCGCTTTCGCTTATATGTTGTTCCTGACTATAGAACCACTGATTAATTTGTTGAAGTATCACCCCAAGGTTTCACGTAACTTCTAATATCTTGAAGTCGCTAATTTGGTTTTAAAAACAGTATTTCCGTCCTACATGCATGCGTCCATCAACTCACCAATACAATGCAGTCCCTCTCAACAAACTCGCTTCCGTGTTAATCTACGCTACATCCCTCAATTATCTCTTCTCCACTAATTCATAGAACTCGCACAAAGGGTCTGTCCAAATAAGGTTGTGAAAAGTGTCAATTTTCAAATCAAATTTCAAATTTTTAAACTGAAAAAATTCGTTTTAATTTTTTTCACTACCGTCCACATTGCTTAAAAATCTGAAAAAAAATATTGTAGAATGTTATAAGACCCATTTTAAGGGAAAAAATTGAGACAGTACTCCAACGTTATCACGTTGAAAATTAATTTCAATTTTTTTCTATATGAATTTGGCGTAAAAATTCATTGACAAAATACCTGCAAATTGAACAATGTTTCCCCGTCCCCGCAATTTTTTTCAGCCCGATATACGCACTAAATATTGAGAAAAAATAAAACATTGAAAACACGTTTCTTGTTGTATCTCTGCAACAGATTGTCATAGGAGACTGATTTTTTGTGAATCTACGTCATTTTGTATTCTCTTTCACATGGGCATCGCGAATATCGATTTGGTTTGGGGGCACTTTTCACCGCTTTATTCGACTGTATCCTTTATATTTTCATTTCGTAGCAGAAAGAAAATCACAGCCCACCACATACGCACTAAATATTGAGAAAAAATAAAACATTAAAAACACGTTTCTTGTTGTATCTCTGCAACAGATCGTCATAGGAGACTGATTTTTTGTGAATCTACATTTTGTATTCTCTTTCACATGAGCATCGCGATTATCGATTTGGTAAGGGGGCACTATTCACCGCTTTATCGGACTGTATCCTTTATATTTTCATTTCGTACCAGAAAGAAAATCACAACCCCCTCCCGCGATGACTACGCTAACGGGACTCGGCGCGCCCAAAATCACTCGTCAATCTCAGCCTCGTCAAGAGGGGCTTTTCCACGCTGTCCCGGGCTGCGAGCCTCGTTCGAGGGAGGGTCGCTCGGCCTCTCCCGCGCCAGGGCCGCAGCGGCGGGGCGGCCGCTGGGCGGTTCGGCGGCCGCTAAGGTCGTTCGCCCGGTGGGAACCACTCAACCGCCAATCGACCTCACGAACCCACTTTGCAATCGATTTCCTTCCAAACCGACGAGGCAGTGGCTTCCAACAAGAAAATTAAGTGTGGAAGATGAGTTCAATTATCGCAGAAATGCAAATTAGCGCACAATTTATTTTTTTTCTTACTTTCTCGTATACGGAGTAATATACATGTTTTTCAAAAAGTCCCTCCGCCTGTCTTGTCTAAGAACAACACAAGCGGTGGAATTTTTTCCAAACTAAATACTCCCCAGTCCTTCTGGCGCCACTCGAAGCTCTGCTATTTTAAATAACATTCTTCAATTTTGATGGGTACTTTACATGATGCCCCCCTTAACTATTTACGTACTATTATCAGAATATACATCTCTTAGCCTTTCGACTCGAAAGATATTACAGGTCTTTGTAATGAAATTGATTGTAATCGTCAGAAATATTAGCATATGTTGCTAAACCAGTTTTTAACACAGATTACAGTTTTGCATTAAGATTTGCGTAATCTCTCATTATTGTTTTATTTATTTATTTATTTAGTCAAAAACAGTTTTACAACAGCGAATCCATTTAGTACTCTAAAAAGTCGACCATATTCCATTTCCTTATAAATTATGTTAGTAAAGCTTAATCCGAAATGTGATGAACTCCCACGTCTCTTGTGAAATGGTTCAGGATCTTCTTTGTATAAAATCCAGCAGAAATCTGCCATCATGGAGGTATTTCAGACACCTTCGTAGCGTCTCCTCCTTGGTTCTGAGGTCTTGGTGGAAACGCTCACAATGTTCATCACTCACGTCATCGAGGTTATCAAGGCAGAAATCAAAACGGAAGCATGGAGAGGGAAACTTAAGTGACATTCTACAGTCCAGTGACAATCTACAGCCCTTTTTTGAAATGTATGAGTACACAAAGGTTTCTTTATTCCATTAACAAAATCTGAAGATTCGTTTTTGACTAGTAAATGTACACACACACACACACACACACACACACACACACACACAAACTAGCCGTCATTATGATCTTGTGGATTCATCGCTTGTCTACGTGTCATCTTTTAAAATCTGATGATTTAGGAAGATTCCTTCCTTCATTTTTGCTGAGTTGATATGTGAAAAGTTTTCACAAAGATACTGAAATGATCCACACTTTACCTTACTCATCGTCTTCACCAAATAATGAATCCAAGCTTTATATGTTCATGACACGTTCATGCGTCACTACCCAGAGACCAGAATTGGGAAGGAATTACAACAGTGGTAGGATTTTGGACACTTCACAGAGTTGGAATATCGTATGTGAAGCAGTCAATCTCGTCTTGTCGGAACAGATTTCACATGAGATTGTCCGGGAATCAAACCCGAACGTTTTTGGTGAAAGGCAAACGTTTTTTGCTCTGAGCCACGTGTTGGCTAATTTCTGGTCTTTCATTTACTTTTCTCGCATAGATCTTGGAAGATCAATAGACTTATTTCTCTCTAATTATTTAGGATAATCTGTCGCATTTCTTATAGACAGATATTACTTTTGCTTCTTACCATTATTTTGGAATTTTATTATTTCTCCAGCGCATATTAAAGAAATTAAGAAGGCAACAACACTCACAGCATTCCAGCGTAATTCTGTGCTTATGTCATTCATTTCAGATGCTGTTCGATATTTACATTTTTAAATGCTTCTAATAGTTCGTATAGCGTGAAATTATTTATTCCTTAACTAAAATATGAATTTTAATGAATCACTTTTCTTGTGGCCATGTAAATTCATTGCTCAAAAAAACTAAAGAAATGAGAATGAATACATTCTAATTTCTTTAATTGTTGCAAACATTCTAAATTCAGTTTGTTTTTGTGGCTAGATAAAATTTATTAATTGAAATTGCATTCAAAACCATACTTCTGTAGAGACCTGAGGATATAAACTCCTGTTAATATAATTATTTACAGACGAAAAATGTTATAAAGCGCACCAAATGTAATAAAAACTTTTCGGCATTGTTTATCTTATACAGTTTTAACTGAATCATAATTATGAACCCTACGATTTTGTAATGACCAGTAAAAACACATTTTTCTGAAGATTTTATTCACGATTGGTAACAAATTTACAATGATACAATTTTCTATTTCTCGTCTTGCAAAAACAATGTAAGGCTATCTTTAGCATTAGGAAACTGAAAGCCATGTATGAATCAATTATGTCAATGTTGCATATTTTACGACGTTTTAGATTTCTCAAACATTTCATCAGTTATTCAGCTTCAAGAAAATACACGTCTGCCACAAGACGAGACGTAGTCTCCTTCGAACGCGTCTGTGGCTCGCTTCCCCCAGTCTGCTGACTTTTAATGCTTATAAAAGATCCACTCTCGTCCGGAGCGCTGGCGGCTGACCTCTGGCATCTGGCGGAGTCTCCAATTCCCTTTCCCTGGGAGCGCACGCCGCCGCCGTCGGTATCAACTATTCTCTCAGAGCGTCCAATTGAGGGCCGTCGCCGTTGCCTCACTCGACCGTCCGAGTTCACTCGCCGTCCCCTGCGCGCTTGCACTGCTCATCCAACATTGATCCAATATACTCAAATACACCTCGCTCTACAGCTGCTGGTTCGTGGACTGCGTACAAACTGACATCGCCATCTACCGTCACTGCTGGTGGCGTTTTTCACAGTTGTGGCCTCTGGCAGCGTCGCGCCGTTGCCACCATTCCCCAAATGGCACAGTTGCCTTCTTCGCCGCCTGCGCCGCCGCTCCGCGCCGCATGTCAGAGGAAGACGAGCCAGCCATGTGATCCGTACGCCCCCGCCCCCGCCCCCCGCCCCCCGTCCCCCGTCCCTCGCCCAGCGCCCCCTTGCGCAATTCTTCGTTGCGGGCGCAGCCGCCGCAACCGCATGCCCCCCCCTCTCTCTCTCTCTCTATCTCTATCTATCTATCTATCTATCTATCTCTTTCTCTCTCTCTCTCTCTCTCTCTCTCACACACACACACACACACACGCACACGCACACACACCTACACACACACACACACAACCCAAATGACGAGTTATTTCAAACTCATGCACCTATTTGACACTTAAGTAACTGCTGATATTACGTCAGTATGTACTTTCTCGCTTTAGTATTATGTTACTGCAAATTCTGTCCATTATAACACATCTCAGACATCACTTGAAAATATCCTTTCCAAACTCAAACGAGAGAGGACCAAACCTCTCATCTTTTACAAAAGGAGCCAGAAACGTGACCACTTCTTACTCATCTTCAAAACAAATACGATGAAACCATAGTTGGTTGGTTGGTGTTTTCGTGTTTCCGGGCGAGTCAACTGCTTTGGTCATTAGTCCCGTTAGTGTAGTGCATGTTTTTTTGTCGAGAGATTGCTGTGGTCTTCCCCCGCTGGATGGCGAGATCCGGCACCGACCTACCGTCGGCTAGTGGGGTTTCCCTCTAACCAGGACTCTCCCGCCAGCGGGGCACCGCTCCAGCCGGGACAAGCTCTAAGCTCCCGACCGGTCTTCCGGAATATGTGGTAGTGTAGTGCATGTTAGTGTAAGGGGAGAGGGTAGGCCAAGGAAGAGGAAGGAGAGATCGCGCGCGGTCCGTGGCCCGTTTGGTAGGGTACTGCATTCACCTGGTGTTGATCTGAGAAACCACGGAAAACTACCGATCAGAGCAGCCGGCCGCTAGAATTCTCCTCCAGACAGCGACTGAATTCTACCTAACGTGCAATAGAGTTACGAGGCTAATAATCTTAGCAGATGATGAGCGCGGAAATACGAAATAATCAATCAATCAAATATTAGAGGACCGAAAAATTGAGAAAGGTGGAAAATCGTACATTATGAAACGATGCTGTAATGATGAGTATTATGCACGAGTGTGATATTCCGACATGATTGAGGTACAAGCGAATACGTTCGAGCTTGAATCGTTTCGAGGCAGTTGGCAAGTAAGAATCAGCCAAAGCCACCTCACCCTGCCCTCGCATGCTGCCGCAGGTGCCTGTGGTTACCAGTCCGTCTGCGAGGAAGTACTGCACTAGTCAAGTAGAATCAATGTGAAATTACGATTCAATTTATTTTAAATAATAATCCACGCAAAAATTACTAATGAAATAAATTAAAACTGACAAGCATAATATAATATCTAATGCAATTTTAATATACGCAATCGAACGAATCTTTTACTAGAACGATTCTCAATGATGAATTAAATGTCAATACTTTGTGATTGATCAACAACCTCGATCATAATGAAATCTGTATTGTAATGAGTATCATTATGCAACTGGTTGCAGGCAACAAATGACATGCATTATACAGTGGGAGTAGAAAAATGTCTTTTAGAGGCCGACAGGAGAAGCAGATATTAAAAAACTGACTACTAGGAGGAAGTCTGTGCCATTAGTAGCACCAGTATTTTTTATTCGATTTTTGGATATTTTCACGTTTCTTACTCTGACTCCCCGAGGCCAGTGAATGGATGAAACAACGACGGACGGGAACCCGCAGTAATGATGGCATTTCTAGTCAAAGTGTGTTGTGCCAATGGCCTGTTAATTTCATGCGATTCTGCAATTTGTTTGAGTGAAGAGGCAGATTTACAATTCCTTCAAGAACACAATATTGCTCAGAAAGAACGAAAGTAAGAAAGTGTGAGAAATTTCACGAGATTAGTTTCAGCTTGGGTGTGAAGATGTTGGAGAATTGATCAATATGCAAGAGGCAAAGGATTGTTCACGAGTTTTTTTTTCGCTCGAGAGATGCCTCTTCGATAATTTATAGTAAGTTCTCTTCATTAGCCTAAATTCTTTTAATTCGTTTTTCCAACACACTGTGCGGCAACAAAGCATTTTGGCATCAAATATGTTGAAAATAATGTTTTCACCAATCTCAAGGTAGTTTTCCGTTAATCACGCAGACCATAGGTTGGAGACTCGTCAGAACTTGGAGACGCGTAGCGAAACGTCAACTGTGCCCTAACGTATTGAAGGTTATAAGATGCAAATCACGTGTTGCATTGTCGTTATCCAATTTCTTATGATGCCCTTCCTATTGGGCACGGTAAGGGATAAGAGATCATATTTTTAGGTAATCAAACTCTTTCATCCCTCTACCTATTTACATCCCAATCCTCCTGAATTTAGGACGTTCCATGCCCTTTCGTGCATTACAGTACCTCCGACCTTATTAAATTTCATCTAGTTTTCTTCTGTTCAACCTATTTTTTTAGCTGCTTTCTACTACGGTGGATAATTTTCACCTACAAGGCTCCTCACTCAGTAGGAACATCAGTGATCAGAGTGGGTCATACCTGTGTGTTCGGAACGGATAGTGAAAACCGCAATTTTGTGTGATATTCAAAATGTAATGGGAATGTGTGCCAAAATCTGGATGCAGGGAACAAAAACAACCTGTCGAACACATAACATTACATTCAATATAAAAGTTTAAATCCAAAGTGAAATTGTTTCTGCTGCATTACTGTTTCTATACAATTAGAGACTATACTGAGCATCACAAGAAAAGTAATTTTAACAATGATACATAATGCATTATTTACCATTTGGACTGTATAAATGTGTATAAACAACCTGTAACAAGTATTGTACTGCAGCCTCCGGGTCAATGACCCCCACCTCCATCAGGTTTTTCGTCCAGTTTACCTGATCCATTGAGCAAATACTGAGATATCCCCTTGTTTTGCTTCTGGACATAAATGTAACTTCATTATCTGTGCACGTCTCCTAGAATTCATTGGGAAATATAGTTATTCAAATTATCGTTTCCATGTTGTTGCGGCAGGAAGTATTATTTCTTGACGAAGGACATCATGGATAAGAGCCCAAAATTTATTGTTTTTATCCTTGAAAATAGATTTGATTACATGAGAGTTTTTTTTTTTAATTTTCAAAATTTATGTAGTATATGACTCAGTGTATAGGGATCACAGAATTTTGAAAATGTGCACAGAATTCACTTCTCCCCATAGCACGTCATACGCAGTTTCAACTGTTTTTTTTGACGTAAAATAAATAAATAACTTATTATTAAGTCAATTAAGATGTTCGTCGTTCACCCCCTTGTGGTCTTTTCCAGTGATGAAACACCCGATTTTTTTGTAGATTTA
Organism: Teleogryllus oceanicus; assembly: GCA_964035755.1. Taxonomy (NCBI): domain Eukaryota; kingdom Metazoa; phylum Arthropoda; class Insecta; order Orthoptera; family Gryllidae; genus Teleogryllus; species Teleogryllus oceanicus. The sequence goes on along the minus strand of CAXIVR010000002.1, from coordinate 55,690,178 downwards.
ATAATTCTTCAGCACATTTTCGTTTTCATTTTACATTGAAACAATTCTGTTGAGATAGATTATTATCAACATTTATACTTACAAAAAATACTATATCAACGAAAATGAAGTTCATTTTAAAAAAAGACTTCGATTTGTTACCAATCTCGCTTTAAGACCCTGCAAATAAATTCAACCACGAACTCTCCATAAAGGCCGTCGAAGCATTACCTCGCCTGCCGAATGGATTTACTGATAAATGGAACCGTTTGACATTTGGAAGTATTTTCGTTTCAACGCACACAGCATTTCCTAACAGCAAATACAACTTTCTTTTCAAATATTCACAAACAAACAAAAATCCGCGTCAGGCTGGAAATTTGTACAACATATCTATCCGTTGGCCAGATTATCTATTATCATAATATTTTTTAAAAATGGAGCCATTTATGTTCCCGTTATCTTTACAGGCTAGTCTGAAAATCATGGGCTGCATTGACCATTATTAGGTTTGCTTTTGTCAAAAGTATTCGACAAATTGTTACTACACAGGGTTGGTCAATAAAAACATCCATCTCAGATATTTTCTGACTGCTTGAAATTAATGAGATAAAATTTTCACCAAACGATTCAGGACTTAGGAACTCGTCAGTTGTAGTTAGTAGCTTCTTGATTGCATTTTTTACTTTAATGATATTGGAGTGACTTCAACGTTTTAAATAGAACACTAGCCTAAACTTTTTTAAATGAGTAGATAGATCTTTTTAAAATGCATAATTCAGAAATACTACAGATGTTGGTATTTTATGAATAAACAATGAGTTTCATGAACGGGGTTATAGCATGTTCGGACGTTCGCGGTGCGACTGGATTTCTAAATACTTCCATCGCCTCTATCTTTCACTGTTTGAAAACGCAGCGAACTGAGAGGTCTTGCGCATGCTATGACCTCTAAACACCAATCGACAGGGCGGTACACAAGTACAATTGTGGTAGTCTAGAAATCGCGAAAAATACGTCTTTCCCATGTAGAGAGTGCAGCGCAGAGATTAGTATCCCGATGGCGAGTGGGTTTTACGGACAGTTGACGTACAAATTTTATGTAGCGACTCATTTGTGTTGTTATCAAGAAGGTATTTCAGTGAAAGTTATTTCGTTTTATTAATTGTTTAAGATATATTCACGAGAACATTTTGAAGAAAATATATTTACAGAATATTTGGCGTCAGTATCTCTATTTCTGAAGAAGTTTCAACTAGATGAATATGCCCTTGCCAGAGAATAGCGTGTTTTTTTTACAGTAAAGCAGAGAAACGTTTCTGAATTTTAGCTATATTTGGGTTTTCGTAATGCGGCGGATGATATTAGGTAATTTTTACACTTTCTGCCTTATAAAATGAATCTTTATAACAGTGATAAGAACATGTTTGAAGCCATGAGCCCTGTTGAGAAAGACGTTCACGAATTAAGTAAAAAGATTCATTTTATAAGACAGGATGTGTAAAAATGGCCTAATGTCATCCGCCACGTTACGAGTATACTTTTTGGAAATCTACGGAATCTTTTTTTTTACTATTGTAACATACGAGGGATTCGTCGAGACGTTTGTTGAAAGGGAAATTCGACCGATGTGACCACCAAGGTCGTTGCGTTGCGTCTTGGAGTCCGCTGAACTACTCGTTTCCGTGCCGCGAAAGTCCGTTTACCTGCTTTTCGCACTATGATTTTTGCTCTATGATTTCGTGCGATTTCTATATGACTTTCGTACTATGATTTAATACTCTTTTATGCTGTTAATTATTCATCAAAAACCAACATATGTATTATTGATGAATTTCTTTTTACAAAACCTTTCTGTTCGTGTAAAAATAAATAAAGTGTACAATTAAAAAATGAAATTAGTCTAATATCTTAATTTTAAAAAATGCTATCAAGAAGTAAAGAACTACAACTAATGAGCTCCTGTGACTTGAATCGTTTGGTGAAAATTTCATTTTAATATCTTGAATCGTTTATAAAATATTGGAAGTGGACGTTTTTATTGACCAACATATACCGGGTGTCCCACCAACTGTGGACCACCCCCATAACTTCTGAACGGTTCAGGATATCGATATTCAGTTTTTGCTGAACAATGCAGATTCATGAAGCAAGTAACATGCCCAAAATAAATTGTCTATAATATTTGTAGTTTTCGAGAAATTTAATCATCTTTAATTATCTTTAATGGAACTATATATTTTTCCCACCAGCAATGGATAGATCATAAAAATAGGAATAAAATTATGTATCAAATGTTAGTATTTTGATAGTAATTTGAGTATAAAATTAGATTTTCCGGCATGAAATTTTGAGGATGGAGTGTGAAAGAGGTCGCCGTGCAAGATGAAGGCGTAACTGCAGCAATTCATAGTTTTACGAAAAACATAAACAAACATCAATTTTAACGATCAGAATGAGAGATTCTTCCCCATTTGTTACTCTGAATTGAACTTTTCTTCTTTTGAAATTCCAAATCCAAAATAATAAAGTTCATTTTCAAACTTACAAGAATCGAGCACGGTGCAGAAACAAGCCATCATTTAAAATAATGAGAAGCAAATGAATGGTTAAAGGTTTTCATTGTAATCTCTCGATTAATTCATCAAATAATAGATAGAAAGACATTTTCTCTTATTATTTACTGTTAATAACCTTTCTAATTAAACACGTAACAAAAGAACAAAGCAATAAAATATTTGAAATTCAAAAATGCATATCTGCAGTCGCGACTGCTATTACTGATTAGAGAGTTTCTCACTTTAAGCACCACGAGCTGCCACAAACTTGAAAATCAACGACAGAAGACGAAAGTGCACTATTTTCTTTTCCATTTATGGACAACAGTCGTATGGTTGCAAAATGTACGAGTGATCATTCTAATTAAAAATGACATTTACCTACGAAGATACGGTGGTTGGCTTCTTGTTCAGTTTGAAAATGATATTTATTATTATTATTATTATTATTATTATTATTATTATTATTATTATTACGAGTATAATTATCATCTTCTTTATGCTAGACATTTTTTATATCGTTGTTTGGAACGATTGATGTTTTGAAATTTCAGTAGAAGACATGTTAAATCCAAATAAATAAATTTTTAAAAATTCCCATTCTGATCGTTCAAATAGGTATTCCTTAGTGTGACGTCTGTGTCAAAACCAAGGATTGCTGTAGATATGCCTCTTATTCTCCCCTGTCACCCCTCTCAGTCTTTCCACTCCTCGAAACAGTCTTGACGTCGCGAAGGCCACCTTCCCCGAAGGTGAGAGTTGCAAGGGCTGCTACACTAGTGCCCGTTTAATTCAAAATCACATGTCAGAAAGTCTAATTTTATACTCAAGTTACAATTAGCTTATGATGCATAATTTTAATCCTCTTTTCATGGTCTATCCATTTCAGGTGAGAAAGAATATATAGTTTCATTAAAAAATCGAAGATGATTCAATTTCTCTAAAACTACAAATATTATAGACAATTTCTCTACGGCATGTTACTTGCCCCATGTTTCCGCATTGTTCAGAAAAAACTGCATTTGATATCCTGAACAGTTTAGAAGTTATGGGGGTGGTCCAAAGTTGGTGGGACACCTGCATAGAAGGAATAGGTAATGTAGATTACTAGTATGGTTGAGTGAATGAAAACATTAAAACACATTCTTACTGACCAAAGTGATCTACATTTGCCATTTCTACTTCATGGTCGTGAATTCACAATATGGATATGCCCTTAACAGCTAAACTACTATTTGTTAACAATTAACGTTTCGTCACTTACGCGAAATAGCATTTATTTCGTTTATCCTGTTATTGGCTGTTATCGGTAGAAATTCATATCATTGAAATATATTGGGCCATACCCGAACTACTTACTACAAGCTTTTGCTGCAACCATTGCGTACGAAAACCGTTTCACTGCAGCTAATCAATCGTGATTACCAAGTGTTCAAATAAGAAGTGTAGATTCATTAATAAATAATTTGTCATTATTACACACCATGTGCCACAATTCATTTTTGGATTTCATTGTATTGTACAATAAGAAGTTTGTCCTTTAAATTAAATCCGTCCAATACGTCTCCTAACTTTATAATTTTGACCCATTGCTGCTTAGGTGAGATCCGCTAATATTTCCTCAAGTCCGATAAAATAAAATGAGCTACGATCAAATAACTTGCATTATAATATTTGAAATTGAAGTCATTATCACTTCAGGTGTAGGTAAGCAAAAAACAATTTCTTCTCATTATTTCTGACACTCGTCACTTCGCTATGAACAAGTTGTATAATCAAAAGAATATTTGAAATCTGAACCCTAATCACGAATCAATATTATTTAGTAATATTGTATACACATTTTCTTCTCATCATATCAATTACTATTCTTCCTTGTCCATTCATCCACTCTCATTCATATCAGCGGTTTCTCTGTCCAAACACGTTAGGGAAGTAATGCAAGCGAGCGCCATAAGGTAGCTGCACAAGCTTTACGGTGTCACCAACGTTACTCGTTTTGCGTTTTACCTCTTAATAGTCACCACAACTGATTTAACTCGTCGTTAAGCAGTCAGCCATGTTCGGCTGCTGATCATGGACCTGTCATTTTTCAACTGTTATTAATGACCGTTATTAAGAGTCGACTGTTATATCGGCAAAAATTATTGAAGAAAAGCTGTTCAGCCCATCTCTAATCCACAATCGTTCAACTCTACAGCATTAAATTTTTCCTTTAGTTCATTGTTCTAGGTTTTCAAACTATTACGTGTATCTTTCAACTCTATAAATTGAAGCTATTATTATTATTATTATTATTATTATTATTATTATCATCCTACGTTTTCTCAGCTATTTTTGCTGGTAGAAATGCTCACCTTCCCCGGAGTTGTTTTGGGGACAGGTTCGGTCACAGAAGAACAACTTCATCTTATATCTGGACTTAAGATAAAAATTTTCTTACGATATGGGCAGTTTGCAACAAAACTGCGCGCTGTCCCATGTTCAGAACGTTTTTAGGTAGTTTAAGTTCTGTTAAGTTTTTAAGGAAGTTTTTACTGACCAGGCCTTCCGCCGATATCACGAGTGGGTATGTTTTGGTAGAATTTAATTTCCAAATATGTTTTAGTTCATAAGATAAGTTTTCATATTTCGAAATTTTTCTATTTCTTTCTGCTTGATATTGTGGGATAATGGTACTGCGATGTCTATTATTACTCCTTCTTTCTTCTTTTTATCTATAAGGAGAATATCTGGCCTATTGTAATCGACAGTACGATCAGTTAAAACTGGTCTGTCCCAGTACAAAAGGGTGGAACTTGTTTCCAGCACTGGAGGAGGGGTGTACTTATAGAATGTCGGTGTTGATTCATCCAATAATTTATGCTCTATTGCAATTGCCCTGTGCACGATTTTCGCAACTTGATTATGCCTTCCTAAGTAAGCACTGTCTGAGAGGGAAGAGCATGCAGCTGTGATGCGTTCTATAGTTTCTCCTACTGCTCCACACTTCCTACATTTATCCACCACATCTTCTTTTAAACAATACTTTTGGTAGTTTATGGTCTTGATAACTCTGTCTTGAATTGATATTATAAAACCCTCGGTCTCAGGATATATTTGTTTCTCCAAAAGCCACTCCACCGAGGAACGTCTGTCTACATCATCTCGAAACAAGAGTTTTGGGTATCTTCCATGTATTTCTTGTTGTTTCCATTCATTAAAGTTTGACTGGGGGGTAGAGATGTTTAAATCATAGTTTCGTTCATGGAGGTTCAACGGAGTGAAGCCGCGGTCCTCATTAACTGTTAATTTCATTAATGTGTCGGCGGAGTTTAAAAGGACCTGTCGCATTTTTTCCTCTTGTTTCAGGCAAAGTGTTTTTATATTAACCAACCCTCTGCCTCCCCTCGTTCGAGATAGATATAATCTTTTTACTGAGGAGTTTGGATGAAGACAACGGAATTTATTATTATTATTATTATTATTATTATTATTATTATTTTATTATTATTATTATTTCCTTTAACTGAACTACTCTTACTGTTTAACTTAATTTATTTAAGGTAAACATTTTTACGATTTGACTAGATATCTGGAAAACTGTTGAAAATGAAAATTATATTTTCATGTGACAGTGGTACCCTCAAATACTGGTCCGGGAGCGGTAGCTCAGTGCATCAACTGATGCCACTGCAGTGCCTCTGACCGGGAGGTCCTAAGTTCGAGTCCTGACGGCGGCAGGATTTTCGACACTAGGTTTCAGCTAGGTCGAATTCAGTCGCTGTCGGGAGGAGAATTCTAGCGGCCGGCTGCTCTGATCGGTAGTTTTCCGTGGTTTCTCCGATCAACACCAGGCGAATGCCGGAGCAGTACCCTATCAAACGGGCCACGGATCGCGCGCGATCTGTCCTTCCTCTTCCTTGTCCTATCCTCTCCCCTTACACTTACACTAACATGTACTACACTACTACATATTCCGGGAGACCGGTCGGGAGCTTAGAGCTTGTCCCGGCTGGGGCGGTGCCCCGCTGGTGGGAGAGTTCTCGTTAGGGGGAAACCCCGTTAGGTAGGACGGTAGGTCGGCGCCGGATCTCGCCATCCAGCGGGGAAAGATCACCGCCATCTCCCGAGAAAAAGCATGCACTACCTAACGGGACTAATGACCAAAGCAGTTGACGTGCCCGGAAACACGAGAAAATCAATCAATCGAATATTGAAAGACAATCAATCTCAATTATTTTCTAAAATAGATTATTTTAAAAAAATACTCGAGGTTTGAATGTCAGTAAAGTAATGTAAAGTTATATATTATATAGACAACCATTGTTTGATTTTCAATTAAGGATATTACATTTTTCAATATTTTGCGGATGTACTTGCTTCTAATTGAGATGTGCAAGGCTGCATTTGCTCGTTCGTACTCGCTCAAGCATTTCATCCTAAGGTACCGTGCGTTCGAGCATCTAGTGCTCGCTCATGGTGGGCAGCTTCATGAGCATGGATATTCAAAATTAAAACATAGAAGTATTTATCAACGTGTTGTTTTGATTAATATGTTATGTTCTTAAAAATCGATGTTTTAAAAAGTGGTTTATAAACTAACATTGACGTTCCTTGGGGAGAATTTAACTTGACACGGCGACGTTTTTATTAAAGTTTAACTAATATTTATCCGACAAAACAAACTAAGAACAATTAACAAAACTGATTACTCAGGATCATCGCAAGGGATCAGATTCGGTTCACCGTAAAAGCCTGCGGAAAGAATGGGAAGACCCTACGCCCACTGCATTTGCGTTGACCGCTTCTCCACTAGTGAAATACGAGGAAAGGCTTATGATGTACCAGGGCATTGGGGTCATCTCTCTAGGAAAAGATAAGTCTGCTTGACGAAGGTAGTACAAGTAGTACAAGAACGTTTGCTTCTTGCAACAGATAGTGGTATTGTCAATTATTATTTCACTCACTTTTATTAACTTTTACAAAATTGTGATTATGGAAGATGTTCAATCACAAAAAATGACAACATGAAAACATCGATATTAAAAATATCTGCTTTAATCATAGTTATTGTTCATCTTGTCAACGACAAAAGTACAGAAATACTCATAATTCAATAAATAATTTATTAAGTAAATATTTTTTATTTTTATTTAATAGGTAATTATTACAGCCAAATTAGAAACTTGATCCAATGTGGCTAGGCCGAAGGCCTTTAAGCCATTACAATACCTACATTCTACCGAGTTCTAACCTTTCGCCTTCTGGTATTCACCCCAAATGGTCTCTCCATCGCCTCAAAGCCGCGGAAACGAGACCCTAAGGTATATTAAGTAAATAACTACACTTAATTTACTTTATTAAGAAATAACTACACTGAACACCCTTAATAGGAGAAGAGAGTGCACTGTACGTACTTAAGGCGTCTTAATTTTAATGGCACTGGATCGATTATGTTGCTTCGGGTTGCGTTTTGTACGTATGAGCTTTTAAGTGAGTAGTTGCGGACGAAAATGATCACAAAGTAGAGCAATATTTGCGAGAAACATAACTCACCTGCTCACCATCTCGAGTAATCACCAGTAGGAACTTATCCCCCACCTTACTTTTCATTCCTACTTTTTCACTTAATTTATATTCTTGATTTCGTAGTTTCAATCTCACGGCGTTTTTGTCTTCACGTTCCACACTCGACATCTTGACTGAACTGCTGGAGTTGCACGTTTCCTACTTATCGAGTATCGGACGCTCGGTTCTCAAGGTCGAGCGAGTTTTGCTGGGAGTGTCGCGGCGAGCAAACCCTTGTCCTAGTGACCTGACGCCTAGCGGATTTTCTGTGAACTGCTGCGGTGCTCGAGCAAAATCGTCTCGTATAGAACTCTAGTTTCTAATGTCGCGTGTGCAGCAGAAGTAAAAGACTGCGGCACCGGTCCCGCGGTCATCTTTTCCTAAGCCGTTTCCCTACTTCCCAAAAATACAACGCTACTGCATCCCGCAGCGTTTTCCTCCTAGATTCGAGGATTCATTTCTACATTTTCCATGCCCTACTTACATATGTATTGTCATGAAACATTTGCACGTACTTTTATAGCATTGCCAACGTTGAAAACGTTTGTGGAAACAAAACTCGAAAGTTCCTATTTACGAGCATCTTCGAACCTCGCTGACAGCATACACAATTCCGAATATTATGGTATGTTCATTTGTGTTCGAAGGCTGGAGCGAGAACATTATGAATGCAAACCAGTGGCGGCTGGAGCGGAATTTTATTGGTGGTGCTAGTTAGTAAGGAGTTTGAGTATCCTCGAACGTTAAAGCAATCGAAAGTACTATCTTCTTCGCATGTGCAATTCAAGTTGCGCATTACTTTCGTCCATCTGCGCATGCGCAAATATCGAGTTTGCAGTCGATTGCTTCCCGCTAAAATGTTCCCAAACTCCCTAGTGATGCAACATCAATAACGAAACATCAATATTATCAATTATCGGTGTTTAAAATTAAAACATCAATGTTAATAAAGCATCGATCAAAACCGTTTATGGTTTTAAACATTGATGCGATGTTTTAAAGGTGGTTTAGTAATCTCTACAATAAAGTTCGTGGGCAACAAAATTTAATTTTACAATGATCTCACAACCATCTCGATCAGATTTTTCGTCCAGTTTCCCTGATCCATTGAGCAAATGCTGAGATGGACCCTTGTTTTGCTTCTGGACATAAATGTAACTTCATTTTCTGTGCACGTCTTCTAGAATTCAGTGGGAAATACAATTATTCAAATTATCGTTTCCATGTTGTCGCGGCAGGAAGTAATAAGAGCCAAAATTTATTGCTTATTTATCTTTGAAAATAGATTTTATTACATGGGAGCTTTTTTTTCTTTCTCCCTTTCAAAATTCAAAAATTATTGCCTTTTTATCCTTGAAAATAGATTTTATTACATGTGAGGGTTTTTTTTTCTTCCTTTTCAAAATTTAAGTAGTATATGACTTAGTGTAGGGATCACAGAATTTTGAAAATGTCACACATTCACTTTTCCCCATAGCACGTCATACGCAGTTTTTAACTGTTTTTAGTAAAAAAATAAATAAATAAAAAATAAATAAATAAATAAAAAAAAATAAATAAATAAATAAATGATGGTGTTTATTAAGTTATAATAATGATTAAACTAAAAATAATAAGAACAAATAAAAATAGTCTCAAAACTTGAAGAGGTCACAGCTTCCTGAGTTCGCTGAAGAAAGGGAGAGCCTTACGCCCACGGCGTGAGCCGCCATGTGCGAAACACCAGGGCATTGGGTTATCCTGATGGCGAGACAGTCTGCTCGAAGAAGATGCCGACCCACCGGATGAACGAAACGGGATGGAGTCGGGCTATGCCTTCTCGGGTAAGAAAGAGTGAAAGCGGATTAGCTGGGAAGCGCGGGTGAGGGAGAACGGACCGCGGAATGCAGTCGGGCAATCCCCTGGTTCCGGGGCCGCGCCGAGGTCTCGCCTGCAGCGGCGCCGGCGGTCGGTGACTTACCTGCGGCGCCGCGCCACCGGCGGGCGCCGGGCTGCTGCGCCGCCGCCGCGCGCGCGCGCGCGCTTTCGTCACGCGAGGCGCAGCCGCCGCCGCACACGCGCAAAAGCCCCTGCAGGGGAGTGGGCGGGACTTTGCATTGCTAATGAGGGAAGCAATATTGATATGCTGCATTACTTTGCATTCAGGTCACTTCTTTTCAAACGTTTCAAAGCCTATTTATATCTCTTAAAAAAATTACGATATCTGTCCTTTACCTGAATACATTCACTAAGGAAATCTATTTAAAAGTTTAATGAAATAAAAATCATTATGATTTTTTATGTCGTATCCTCTAATCCTCTACCCACTAATTAGTTGTATCCTGTAATGTTAAAGACAATCAAATCAAGTATTATTTTACAACTACTAGTTTATTAGCATCAATCTACTAAGGACACAACCTTTATCAGGCATTATCAGGTGGTCTGTAATCAAGCAGTTTTAACCATTAAAACAGATTCTTTAATTGTTGTTTTTTTTGTTTTAGCCTTTAATTTTAAAAAATCCGTATAATTTGATACAATCATTTTACTTTTATACTCTCGCAATATAATTGTATATATAGTAATAGTGCAATGCATAATAAAAGTGTAAGAATTTTCGATTAAGTTTTAACTGCTCTCAATGATTTCACTCTTCATCATTTCGATAATTGGGGAAAATCAATACTGTAATGGTGCAAACGCTTACTCTCGTGCGAGTCGTGAACTCTGAGCAAACATTGGTTCCAGGGATTTCAACCAAAATAAGACCTGCACCATTTTCTTAAGCATCCTTTACGCTAATTGCGGACAGACATTAATACAAAATTTGGAGCCATTTTTGACAAAAGTTTGCAAATATTTTGGGGCTTCATTCAGTCTCTAGTATTGATAAGCTGAATATATATATATATATATATATATATATATATATATATATATATATATATATATATATATGGCCTGTCAATACTAATGATTCCTTTTGCAGATTTAAAATAAGTGTTTTTATAATTTCTGTATAGTATTTTTTCTTGATGTTTTTCTAATCCTACATATTACCTACATTATAATCCTACATCCTACAATTTTAAATTAGCCACGTGGCATAGCTTGTTGAACTTAAATTCTTCTTGCGACTTGAATGTTGTCAAAATAGTATTATGTGCTTATTAGTAATTTAACAACTTATATTACAGTATTTGCGCTAGTAAATAAAGAACCTGGTTACACACAGTGGCATCTTTTTAGCCGCTCATGAAGTAAAGGCATATTATTCTTATTTAATTATTTTAATTATAAAAAAAGTTGTCAAACCCACAGACTTAACACAATGACACATGTTTCTCTATATATTTCGACGAGCTGAATCCGAATCTGAAGCTAGAATTGTGCCACCACCCTCCATTTTTTAATTGCAACAATGTATATTAGAGCACGTAGGCAAGTTAGACATTAAGGAAATGTAAAACATGAAATCTCACAGATCTGTTTGTGAAAATTAAGCTAGATGCATTTATCCTCTGTAAGAAAAGTTGGTATTGCTTGCCTAATTTTGGTAATTCAGGATTTTGATTTAGAACTCGTAAAACACTCCTTTCAATGGAACCCGTGAACTTATCTTTTACAATCACCTCCTTGACGTACTTCCAAATAAATATTTATTAAATTTGTTTATTAAATGATTTCGTTTATTTTTTTTATTCTCATAATGTTTGGTAATTACAAAAAAACCTCTCGAAAATATAATTATATTTATTTACTTTTAAATACATACATTTATTTCAGGCACAAAATTCACCTTATAATAAGAAAGTACAGTCTTTTGAGCTAATCACAGACATAATCACAAGTTTAATCCTTTAAAAAATATAATAAAAGAATTGAGTTTTTCTGTTTTCGAAATCAGTTTTTGCATTTTCTCCTTTAGAACATGGAACGTCATTGCCAGTACGTGACGGCGGTGTGCCATCAGTTGCCTTCAGCGACTGTCGTCATCGTCGCTACGCAGCTCCCTCCACCTGGGCATGAACTGCTCCCAGAACTCGTCGTCGTCCCGGGCCACCCAGACGGGGCACGAGGGCCCCTTGGGCGTCCGGGCACCTCGGGAGCGCGCCGGCTGCACTTGCCCCGAGGAAGGCTGGCGGCGGCTGCGGCTCTGCGCGCTGCCCGCCGCGCTCGCCGCCGCACACACCTGCCAAAGCCGTCAGCCCCGTTAAGCACATCCCTGAAAGTGGCGGTGTTCCTCCACTACTGGATGATGATATCCAGCGCCGACCTACAAGTCGGCTAGCGGGGAATTTTCCCCTCTGGAATTCCCCCAACGGTCATCACCCCAGCAGGGACAAGCTCTCAGCTACCCACTGGTCATCCAACTTGTGTAGATGTACAGTGCACGTAATTGTGTGAATGAGTATGTAAAGGAAGAAGATATAACAATGAAGAGGAAGCAAAGATCGCGCGCGATCCTAGGCCAGTTGTAGGGTACTCCTGCAGTATTTGTCTGATATTGAGGGGAGAATACATGGAAAACTACTAATCAGAGCAGTGAGGCGCCAGAATTATTCTCCAGACAGCGGTTCAAATCGATCTACAGAGGGAATATTGTCACTCTCTTGTAGTGAACATTTCATATTTTTAGAAAGGAGCGACATCAAAAATAAAACAACGTTATATGCAATCAATAGTAGCCATTTTATTTTTAATGCGTCTATAAAAACTGTGAGTATTTACAAATAAAATCTAAATTTTTCAAAAAATTCATTTAGAGTCAAAATATCGGCCACTTCAATATTCGGTCACAATAAACATGTCGCGTATTGTTAATATACAACATCAATCTTAATATCTTGTAGGAGAACTCTTCCGTTCCGTTACCTCTTGTAAACGTGGCATTTTAATATTTTTTTCGGTACCTTCTGACCTTGTATTTACCCATTTCTCTTTCAGATTTCTCTTCAACTTTTCTTCTGTGGATGTGTGTTTTCCTGACTCTTCTATCGAGAATTTTCCAATGATTCTCGCTTGTTTTTAGATCCGGGGTTTGAGGGAGAGTGTCTGAAACATCTGAACAAGTTGTATTCTCGTACAACACGAGCTTTCAGTTTGAGGTCATTGTCTCGGTAAAACTGAAATGTCTGTCTTATTTCCAAAGTTTCAGCACTTCACTGTAAATTCTGTCGTAGTAATGTCAAATAATGATCGTTTTTTGTAGCTATTCAACAATGCTCATTTGTCCTACACCAGCTGCTTACATACACCCGCATACCGCGATGTTCCGATCATGCTTCACTGTAGGCAGTTGAATGTTTGTCGGCTTCTGCATTCTTTTACATCTCACTAGAACTCTTCTATGGGACTTAAAAAGATTAAATTTGCTTTCTTCGGCAAATGTGACTTCTTGCCATCATTATGCTATTTTCTAAACATATTTTTTGGCGAACCCCAGTCGTAATCTCCTATTTGCTTTGCTCCGTAATATTTCTTTTTGGTTACTCTTCTGCTACATTCCCGCGCCTCTTAAGACGCTCCGAACAGTTTTGTAATGAACATTCTTCGATTCTTTCGACCTCGTTACTTCCTCGCCTTACTGCGTACTCACACAGATCTTGAAATAAAGTCAGTTCATGTTCAAATGTTCGAAAATGTGAGTTGTTTTCCGCCTAATTTTGCATAAAATATAAGCCATGTTTAAACAATAATTTTCTCAAAAATGGCTCAAATTTTTTCCTCGTATCGTGAACAGAGTGTGATTGAACTATCAAAAATTATTCTGGTGTACGTATCTGTCTGCCATGTTGATAAGTACACTGATTTTCAAATCACTCTAAGTTTGAAAATCCAACACTCAGAAATGAATCTGTGTTTACATAACATATTTTCATACGTATTTAATTTCTCGGTACAGCTTAGTTCGACATTAATATGTGTTTCAAACTTTCGTGTCGACACTGGAACTATCCATCGATTCAATTTCTACCGACTTACGACGTTTCCCAAGTAAGGCCTAATCCCTCTACTTTCGAGGGACTTCCGTCAGTAAAGAAGATAGCTTTTGTCGCCGATAGGGTTTCTTCAATAAATTGTTTGAGAAAAACAATTGCTACCCTTCACGCACGGCGCTCTGCTAATAAAAGCTCTACATCGCACGTAGGCCGTAAGCGTTTTGACGATTTCAAAATTTCTGATCATTCTCTTTTGGCAGCCAAGTTATCCTATACTTATAACATTGGAAGGATGTTAGTTTTTTATTGCAGTTTTCTTGGCCAATTTTACGTTTTACTTGTTTAACTACGAAATTCTCCCAAATTTTACCCCTGCAGAACTTCAGAGCATATTGCAATGTGACTTCACAGTAATTCGCTTCTCTTTAGTACAATGTCCCTTGCGTCTTGCTGATCCACTAAGAAAACCGGTAGTTCATTAGTGGCAAGTTAATTATGGCGAGGTCTGTATTCTGACTGTGGCCTTTTACATGCATTAGTGACGATTTTAGTTAAAATACAAACGTAAGGAATCGTTTGCGAAGCCATTTAGAATATTTATTGAAGGGATTCGATTCAATTAACATTAGTTTAACATTGTAAGTCATCGAATTTAAAATTATTTATGTTGAGGAAAAGGAATTCCATTAGTTATATCATTAACTTCAATAATAAAATATTTTTGTAAAAATATCTTTCCATTTTCGACGGAAAGTAATGAGCCCATTGTCGTTGATGACACTCCATTCTCTGAATTTTATAAGATGTCATTAAACAACCTTCATGTATGTTTCATGCGCCAAAAGAAGTCAACTTTTCAGAAATCGTTCAACGTTTCAAATCTTCTACAAATTGAATTCTGAAATGAAAGCGAGATAACACCACAACCTGAAATGTGAATCTGAGTGACCTGCTTGTGTCCATCCGTCACCCAATTTTGAGCCCTTCCGGTCTATCTTTCGGACACGCAAAGTGTCTTTCGGCCTGATGGGTCTGCTGTTTATTTCATAGTACCTTTAGAAAACATCATTAATATTGTTATTATTATAATTATTATATTTAAAAAGTAGATAGAGATAGAATCGTGGAAACGGTGAAGTATACCATTGCCAGCACCAAGAGATAGGACCGCTGGAACTCTTCACGCACGAGAAAATCAAATCTTTAAGCGTACCAATTAAATATTTAAAAGAACTATGCACAATTTTTTAAGAAGTATTCAAGTAAAATATTCTTGTATTAATCCAATTATTTAAAAATATTTTGTTAGAAAGGGTTTCAAAGTTTTTCTTTCAAATTTTTCAACGGATACACCAAAGAAGGCTTAAAAATGGCGCATTACTCATTTTTGCTGAACTCCTTGAATTTCGGAAAATTGCAAAAGTTAGATATAAAATGAGAAAGTATGTTTTGATTTAGCACTACTAGATTTGTGAGAAAAATAATTTGTTATAATGAAACTACAGATGCTACAATATCCCGTTCTTTCTTGCATTATTTCTAAGTTTTCAATTATCAAAAATTCGGAAAGTTCAACGCTAAGAGACATAGTCATTCTTTTAGTGTGCCTTGTTCAATCCGTGCCGAAAAATCAAAGTAAAATTTTGAGGGTCTTCTGAGAAAATTATATTTTTATAATTTACACTAACTTCATAAGGAAATTACGCTAAAACTATCCGTTTTTTTATTTAAAAATGAGCACGATCTTTGTTCATGATTTGATTATTCAGGACCGATTTCATTGAAAACTAAAATATCACTGTATTTTTGCAATTTTCCTATTTTTGAGAATACAGCGTTCGCAACATTGAAACTAGCACAATTTTTATACCTTTCTTTAATTCCTACGAGGAGCAAATTTTAAGAAAAATATTTGTAGCTGATTTTGAGATATAATTGTTTGAAAATTAAAAATTTACAAAAAAAAATATATTTCATTAAGGAAAAAATATTTTATGTATTCAATATTGAAGACGCCGAAAGACACCGAAAACATGTAAACATTTGAAAAAAACCAGGAATTTAAACGAAAATATGACTTGCATCTTTCTTTACGCTGTCTGAGGACACTTTGCGCGTCCTTTACGCTGTCTGAGGACAAAGTTTAAAAAAAACCGAAGCCATTTTTAAGAGCACTTTGAAAATGTTGAGGGTTCATGTAAAGTACTCCGAAAAAATCAAAATATCCGTTTCAAACCCAGAGGGTCTCGAGTTCCATTAAATCCAACGAGTAATGAAAATTTTGGAGAAAATCTCAGAACGATTTAGGCACTAGCGGTGACATAAGTTTTACCATTAATCGATTTTTCAGTAACAAGGACCCACAAATCAAACATTCTGACTCCATAACGAGTTAGAGAAAGCAATTTTCTTTATACAGAGGTCGGGCAAAACAATGTGAACACCATGCAATATAGTTCATCTTTTATATGTTGGCACCACTGCGGACGTGTAAATTCTGCAGTTGACGTGCGCAATTGACGTGCCATGTTTTGAAGGTTATATTCTAGTGTATTACAGGCTTCGTCTGCGACGGTGAACTCAAGCGATCGGTGAAACGTGTGACCTCTCAGACTTCGAAAGAAGGCAAATCATTGGTGCGAGGTGAGCGAAAGCAACAATGATAAAAATAGCTAAATAGTTTAACGTTTTACGAGCGACAGATAATGATAGCATGCACAAAAATGGTCATATTATTGGTGAAGAGAAATAGTGGGCGAAAACCGAAGATAACTGACAGAGACCAACGAATATTAAAAAGGATTATGGCAAGACAACGTAAACCTACCGCGGCTAAAATGATTGCAGAACTCAACATTCACTCGAGTTACACTGTTTCCACAAAATCAGTACGGCGGAAGCTTCACAAAAGGTAACGTTGAATGAAGGGCTGCAATTGCGAAACCGTAACAGAAGCCAACGCGAAGCTGCAGAACAAGTGGTTTTACGATCATAAAACCTGGACATTTGATGACTAGAAGTAAGTTGTATAGTCCGATGAATCATCGTTTGCATTGTTTCTTTTGAACGGTCGGGTTAATGTAAGGAGAACCTCACAACAAGCCTACGATGCTTGGAATGCAGCGGGTCCTACCATTACCCTCACTGGACGGATTACCGCGAATGAATATCTCGACATCCTCAACAGTGAAGTGTTTTAAATTACTATCATGTTGTTACCAATCTCTACCATATTCCAATATGATTATACGTCCTTTTACACAGCAAAAGAGTTTTAGGCGTGGTTTGCAGAGCATCAGAATATCAACAAACAACTTCATTGGCCTGCACAATCGCCAGAACTCAACATTATTGTTCTGGGGCACTTTAGAGAGGAGAGTTAGGAGCAGAGTTCCAGCTTCCAAGTCTTCTTCCAACTTCTTCTCAGCATCCAATATCATTGAAGGATTTGGCAGATGTTTTGATAAAAGAATGGTAGAGCATTCCGTTGGAAACAATTCAGACACTCTAAAAACCTATTTCGCGACAATTACAGCTCTTCAAAAAACAAATGGCCCAACTCCTTATTAATGAATAAATATTTTGTATACGTCAGGTGTTCATATTAGTTTGTCCACCCCCTGAATAGGAACACGCTTTATCTACGTTTTCGTTACCAGGGCCCGGTAATAAGAGTTTTTTAGTTGATAATTCGCTCTTTTTCAGCAAACGATTACAATAGTTTCTCTTCATACGAAGTAAGGACGAGAAAGAAAAATCACTAATTGTACTTGGGTTTTTCTAACGTAGCGGCTAAGGGTAGCATCTCCGAAATGGAATTCGGCACGACTTTCTGAGTCATTCTCAATTCTACCGCAAGATGTCGCATGATCGCGATCGCATCAACCCACTCTAGCGGCAGGACTGAGAATGATTAAAATAGTCGTGCCGAATTCCATGTTGGAGATACTACCCTCAGTCGCCACGTTAGAAAAACCCAAGAGTAGAGCGCTGCTCAAACTTTGGATTGCAACCTTGACGTTCCATTTCGAATACGTCACACACAACGCAAATCCAGAATCATCGGAAGGTAACCGAGAATTGAGACTTGGGTATTGTCGGACCCCACATTATACCTTTAATTTGTGACGAAATGAGTGAATGCCATTAGTGACCGAATGTTAAAGTGGCGTAATTGAAAGACGCTGAGAAGTAAATCGGAGCACATCTCTCGCATTGGTATTTCTTGATTGTATAACGTTTGAAAATTAACAGAGGAAATAGTGAGCGTCTCAATTATCAATAATAGTTCATTTTTTTACCCATGTAGAGAAATGAATAGCGAATATGAAGAACATTACCGAGTGACGGAACATTTAAGGGAGCTTGTGTAGCTATGTAGCCAATGTCGAAAATCCTCCTCCAACAGGACTGGTGGGCATATTTATAAACCTCTTCCAGGGGCCTGCCAGGCCTATCAGACTGCCAGTGTTCGATTTTGCGATTTATGAACGGCGCTCAGCCAATGGCAGTCGCCCTTTGACCTCCCAGCAAGCTCCCAGATGGCAGGCCCCTAAGAACTTTGCTGGCAGAGCTTCATAAATACGACCCGCCCCCCTAAGACCTCCCGGTCAGAGTTGAGAGACAACGATCGTGCTGTCTGTGAGCTAGTAATAGGACACAGACAACAAAACAACACATCGATGTTAATAATACATCGACCAAAAACAATCGATGTTTTTAAACATCGATGCTTCAAAGCTAGTTTACTAATCTCCAACATTAAATTCGTGCGCACCAACTTTTATTTGATAGAGGTCATATAAATTAATTTATAATTAAAATTTTACTCAAAATAAAGTTATAAAAATGTCTGCATGTAATCTGCATGTAAAAAATACTATGAAATCTGAAGGAAATTAGATCACATCGGGTGAGGGATAGCGTGCTCATTGAAAGTAGCACAAAGTTTGTTATTGATTGATATTTTAAATTTTACAATATTGTGATCATTAAAATTTAGCATCCACAAACAGAACATCAAAAGCGTAAAAAATTGAGCACAAAACATCGATGTTAAAAAAATCGTATTCAATATATCGATACTTAAACATCCATGATTCCCCACCGAGGCAAATTATACATGTGCGCTTTCCAAACAAATGTCCCAGTATCTATTACTGTGTGACGATGGAAAGCCTCCGTGAGGTTATGAGCCAGAATATAAGAAGAGTCTGTCCTAAGCACGACCTCCGACAGGTGTCACGTCGGCCAGTCTGGGGCTGTCCAGCAAGAAAGGAACAGAACATCCACGGCTTTGTCAACGAACCATCATGGCCAGGTTTAGCGTCGGCAAAGTCCGTAGGGCTGTGAGCCAGAAGGAACGGAACATCCATGGCTTCGCACGAACCTATCTGGCGAGAGGTTGCACGCGGTCGGCCAGTCCAGGTGTCGAGCCACAATATAGGAACTTAAACATCCATGGAGCTTTCACTAAGCAAATTATCCCATGTGCAGGCTTGTCCAACACTGTCGGCCAAAGTCATACTGGTGCTGTCGAGCCACGAAAGGAAAGGGAATATCCATGGAGCTTTTTCCTAACACACATGAACCCCTTATCCCATGACCCAAAGGCTGGGTCACCGCCGGTCGGCCAAAGCCCGTAGCGGGTTGTCGAGCCATAGAAAAGGAACAGGGAACATCCATGGAGCTTTGTCCTAAGCACACGAACCCCTTATCCCATGGCCGAGAGGTTGGGTCACCGCCTGTCGGCCAAGGCCCGTGCCATAGAAAAGGAACAGGGAACATCCATGGTGCTTTGTCCTAAGCACACGAACCCTTATCCCATGGCCGAGAGGCTGAATCACCGCCGGTCGGCCAAGGCCCGTGCCGTAGAAAAGGAACAGGGAACATCCCCGGAGCTGACCTGCGAGGCGGGGGTGGAGGCGGGCGACTGCGTCTGCACCGTGAGGTAGACGAGGTCGGCGTCGCCGGCGCGCGCGCACCCGCTTGCCACGCAGGCGGGCGGGGGCGGGGCCGCGGGCGGGCAGCCGGCGGTGGGCGACGCCATGAACGGCACCCCGTGGCAGCACTGCATGTACTGCGGGTACGCACCTGCGGGCAACAAAACCACATCTTAGCAAAAACGAAATTTCACTAGGAAACAACATGAAGCATTCAAACATCTAAGTGTATCGTAAACGAAGGTGTTCTTGGGCCGATATACATACTGCTGTGAATCGAAGAAAACAAATATCAACAATTGATATTCTTGCAGAACATTTCAGTTTTTGAATTTACGTAATGGATGCGTTTGCTCTGCGACATCACTTCACAGCTTTTTGTAACTGAAAAGCAGCAATATTATCTTAATAAGTAGTAAAAACAGCGAACGCTCAGCAACCCAAGTTGATATTGCGAAGGTGAATAATTAGTAGAAGTAGAAAGTATTTGTTATAGGATTGTAGTAGTGGATGGGAAGCAAGTACCTGAATTGTTGAATTGAATTCGATTGAATGCTGTCTTATTTTATGTGGTGAGACTTATCATCAGGCCTGTTCTCCCGCCTGACCAGGCAAACTTCGCTACACTTCTTTCGTCAACTAGTGAAAATGAGAAAGACTCGGGCGACGAAACATGACACAATTTAGCTCAGAGGTTTCTTTTGGGTTAGAGAATCTTTAATCTTGCAGTAAATCTACAACATGGGACAGCCGGATTTACTTCTCCTCTCGAAGTAAAGCGTACGAATAAATTTTTCTCCTTTAAAAATCCACGGCTTAGTACCCGCGAACTTGAATGCAATAGTCCTAACCGCTACAACACAGAATCCGTTTGTTTCTCAGTTGTACAAAGCCAGTTGGTGCATGAAGAGGTGTGCACGCACATGCGGCCGCGCACGGGGGCGCCCTGTGGAGGGGCTGGCCCCAAGTCTGGCACGCCACAACGAAGCGCTCCGCGGCGGCGGTGGCGGCGGGACGCCGGGGCGAGGGCGAGGGCGTGGGCGAGGGCGTGGGGCCGGGGGCCCCCGGGCACACGCGCCGCGGGGGCGGCGAGCGTGGGCGTGGCCCAGGGCACACGCCACCGCCGTTGCTGGCGGCCTGGGCCTGGGCCTGGGCGGCGGCGCACAGGGCGGCGAAGGAGCTGGAGGGCGCGAGGCAAGGCGCGGGCGCCAGTGGCGGGCACTCCACCGACACGGAGCGGCTACGCGGCGACCGCCACAGCACCGACACCTGCGTACGCACACGATTCATTCATCGATTAATAATTTTGGGCGCGTCAACTGCTAAGTTAGTCTCGTAATGTAGTGCATTTTTTCCCCTCGGCAGGTGGCGATGATCTTCCCTTGCTGGATGGTGACATCTGGCGCCGACTTACACGCGGTTTAGCGGGATTTTCCCCCGCCAGATTTCTCCCACTCTCGGGGCACCAACTAGCTTTTCAGCAAGGTCGAATTCAGTCGCTGTCTGGAGGAGAATTCTAGCGGCCGGCTGCTCTAATCGGTAGTTTTCCGTGGTTTCTCCGATCAACACCAGGCGAATGCCGGAGCAGTACCCTACCAAACGGGCCACGGACCGCGCGTGATCTGTCCATCCTCTTCCTTGTCCTATCCTCTCCCCTTACACACACACTTACACTAACATGTACTACACTACCACATATCCCGGGAGACAGGTCGGGAGCTTACAGCTTGTCCCGGCTGGGGCGGTGGGAGAGTCCTGGTTAGGGAGAAACCCCAGTAGCCGACGGTAGGTCGGCGCCGGATCTCGCCATCCAGCGAGGACAGATCACCGCCATCTCCCAAGAAAAATGCATGCACTACACTAACGGGACTAATGACCGAAGCAGTTGACAGCCCGGAAACACGAAAAAATCAATAAATCAATCAATCAATCAATCAATGGGGGCACCATCCAAACTGGGACAAGCTCTATGCTCCCGTGCGGTGTCCCGACATGTGTGGTAGCGTTGTGCTTGAAAGTAAGTCAGTGGCGAGGATAGTTCAAGGGAGCGGATGGAAAGATCGTTCGCAGTTCGCGGTCTGTTTGTTACGGTGTTCTCGGGCATTCATCTTTTCGAAATCAACATTATTTTTCAACAGTCTCGTTTTCACTCAATACAACTTGCATACATTTTCTAATGGTTTTAAACCTTCCATAAATACATTTTTTCAATCTTTGCAAAAAACTTGTATCTACCGTGATGTCAATTTTTCAGGTTTCCGAAAAGAAAAAATTTACTCGGAGCAATGTTTGCGGAATACGGTGGATGAGAATCACTTCATAGGAAGTTTTGCAAATTTGCCCATGGCAACAGCAGACTTTAACAAAGAACGCAGACTCCTGGTTGAAGAGAATCTTTCTCTTCCCAAATCTGATCCTTTCTTCAACAATTCTTTGTAATATCAATCCAGTAATGCTGCATAATATTAACCTGTGATCGTTTTATTTTTCCAGACAGTCAATAAAGATCAGACCTAGCGAATCCTCAAAACCAGTCGCAAAGACTTTTTCTGTCGATGGAACGGTTTCGCTTCCTTTGAAGCACGTTCGCCAGAACAAATCCACTACTTTGCTTTTTGTTTTGGGTTGAAAATAATAGATCTATGTTTCATCAACAGTGGTACAACGCCGCCGAAATGTATATGGATTGCGCTTGGATGGTTTGTTTTTTTCGTGTTTCCGGGCGCGTCAACGGCTTTGGTCATTAGTCCCTTTAGTGTAGTGCATGTTTTTTTCCTCGGGAGATGGCGGTGATCTTCCGCCGCTGGATGGCGAGATCCGGCGCAGACCTACCGTCGGCTAGTAGGGTCGGCCCCAGCCGGGACAAGCTGTAAGCTCCCGACCGGCCTCCCGGGATAAGTGGTAGTGTAGTGCATGTTAGTGTATGTGTGTGTGTGTGTAAGGGGAGAGGATAGGACAGTGAAGATGAAGGACAGATCGCGCGCGGTCCGTGGCCCGTTTGATAGGGTACTGCTCGCCTAGTGTTGCTAGATTAGATGCTCGCCTAGATTCGCCTGGTGTTGATCGGAGAAACCACGGAAAACTACCGATCAGAGCAGCCGGCCGCTAGAATTCTCCTCCAGACAGCGACTAAATTCGACCTAGCTGAAAAGCTAGTGTCGAAACTCCTGCCGCCGTGGGGAGTGGGAACCTAGAACCTCCCAGTCAGAAGCGCTGCAGTGACATCAGTTTATGCCCTGAGCCACCGCTCCCGGTGGTTGCGCTTGGAGAACACTCTTGTGAAATGGAGGCCCAATTACTCTCGTCGTTTGTGAGCAGCTGCGGCATCCATATTGCTGCCAGCTTTCTCGTGGCACCCAAATGTTCGTGCAGAAAGTTATTTATCCATTCACACGAGACATTTAGTCAGTTAATACCTTTTTTACATGGCGAAATTCGGGTCTTCAGGCCCACTCTTTCGACAGACCACCCCAATTTCGCTACCCTTCTTTCACTCCTGTGTAGCGTCCCAGCGGCGAAAGAAGGTATCATCTCCGGCGATGAAACTGGTGTTTTGAATTTAGTTCAGAGGCTTCTTTTCGGCTTGAGGAGCTTTTACATGCAGTAAATCTACTACATGGAACAGCCGGCTTTACTTCCCCTCCGAAGGAAGGCGTGTGAAGGATTTTTTTGCTTCACGGAATTCGTTGTGGCCGTTGAGAACGAGTGATGCCGAGAATGTAGCCGAGTGATGCCGAGAGTTACATCTACTATATAGAACAGCCGGCTTTACTTCCCCTCCTAGGGAAGGCGTGCGAAAGATTTTTTTGCTTTAAAATAGTCCACATCTTCGACCGGGTTTGAACCCGCAAACTTGGATCCAACAGACCGAAAAACGAACCCTTACACCATCGATCCTTCAAAATTGATGATCTGGATTATCTCCTTTACTTTCACTCAGAGATCATCCGACCCATCGTAAATTTTGTTCTCCATTTCGTCAGTTGTGGCCTCAACCGACTGTCGGCATCACTCGTTCTCCACGGCCACAACGAATTCCGCGAACCACTTGTAAACCATGTCATGCGAGGGAGAAGTGTCCCGATAATTCTTCCAAAGCTTTCCTTCTATTTTTTGTTATTGTTTTCCTTACTTTACTTTCCCTGAAAGTAATGTTTGATTAACACGAAATTCACTTTTCTCCATTTTCGCAAAGCAACATACCCCCTCTGCCTACGAACGACCTCAACAATGATCTAATAAATAGTTGATAACAATAATAATATACTGTGACACCCAAAATGAATGTAATAATTCAGGGCAAACAATGCATTTGATATTTGAGTGCAAACTATTGTGGAAGCCTCGAACTAGTGTCGAGACTGGAACACTAGGACCTTTTTTTTTTATTTATTTAATAGAGCTAATTATACAATGCTCAGCCATATGGCTTTTCAGTTGTTCGAAGCGAGCATTTTCAGACGAAAATATGCGAAGGGGGTGGCTACTGCCACCTTCCATTAAACATAGATTGAAGTAGTGCGAATGATAAGGGAAGGAAAGTCTAGGACCTGTCGGTGAGAGTGATTGCCTGACCTTGAAGGAGGGGCCGTCCAGCGGGTAGGTGAGCGAGGCCGAGGGCGCCGGCTGGAGGCTGTGCTTGCACGGCCACGCGTCGCGCTGCTGGGGCCGGTGCCCGGGCGTGGGCGTGGGCGTTGACGAGGGTGCGGGCGCGGGCGTGGGCGTGGTCGCGGCGCAGGGCGCCGGGGCGCACGGGGGCGACGCCGGACACGGGTCAGGGGACGCCGCACGCGGCTTCCTGCGAAAGTGTAGGGATGGGACAACACACCACACCCGCAGCTCAGTAATTAGATGCATGTGTCTTTCTGACGCCACTTTGCTGAGAAACGTTTTCTTACTACATCAGAGTATCTTCACGATTTCTCTTCTTAAGTAAAGTCCAGAAGGTTATTCTTAAGCGGCTGAGTGTTGCTGAAAATAATCTACTTTTTAGATACGAAGAAAACAACGTAAAATTGTGAATCGACGGAAATGGAAATTGTGAATTTCAACAGATCTGTATCGCGCACTGACGAAGTGATTAGTGAGTCCTGGCGCGTCAACAGCTAAGATAATTAATCCCGTAAGTATAGTTGATGTTTTATCCTGGGGAAGTGGTGATATTCTGCCCCCGCTGGATGACGAGAACCGGCGGCAACATACACGACACACTTTTGGGGTTTTCCCCATCCAGGTTTGCGAGGCACCGACCCAGTCGGGACACGATTTAAGCGTTCAACTAGTCTCCCGACAAATAAATTATGTTGTGCATGTATGTATGTGTAAGTAAGGGGCGAGGATACGGCAAGGAAGAGGAAGGAAAGATCGTGTGGGGTCCTCGGTCCGTTTCTTAGAGTACTGCTCCGGGATTCGCCTGGTGTTGATCGAATAAACCACGGAAAACTATAGATCAGAGCAGCCGGCCGCTAGAATTCTCCTCCGACGGATTGGATTTGACTTAGCTACGTGGCACATCCGGCCTTAGGCTGAATGAACCTAAGCACCCCAGCCGTCCATAAGAAGTGCAATGCAGTCTCTGTTTGCAAATGACGCTGAGGGCATCCCGAGTATACAACAGCACTTAGAGTCGAAAATGGGCACAAAAATTCCGAGAAATTGGAAAAGTACATAATTTGTGTGTATGGAGATGTAAACTCGTGAGACTAAAACGGTTAAGGAAAAATGTATTGTAAATATTATAATTATGAAGAAATATGGTAATTTAGTGTATTGCCGCTAGTGTCAGTTCATATCCGGACAAGAGTATTGGATACCGAGACTCCTCGGCCGAAAGAGCAATAATATTTGCAAACACTAACACACATGTATGTATTAGGACCCTAATGAGCACATGTATTAATTCAATAGATTATCAACTGCACAGTGAATTCTCTAAAACCGTAACTCATGAATCTACAAACGTAATGCCGAGCTATGCCTTTTTGAAGGCCACTAGCGACTATTATGTGGCTTTTAAAGCGTGTATCCGAGATAGTTATCCAAAATGAGACCGCAGCTGCCCAGATCCTTAAACGGACTGTCAACCTACGCTCGCTTCTTTCAAGGCCCTCACGCAGCATAATTTTACTCCTATTGCATCATCTATAGGAGTTGTTTGAATCAAAACACCTCCTGGCCTGATCTTCGAGCGAACTGTCAAGCAACACCTATAAACGGCAGCGCGCAAATACAATTTATCTTCTACTGCGACATCCGTTTAAGTTCTCGACTCCTGCCCGGATCCACACACGCACTATTGAGCTACCTCTCTCCGAATAACACGAGCTATCATAATTTAGCTTTTACAGTGGCATCCGTGTAATTTGCCCCAATTTAAAACTACTGACCTTGACACGCACGAGCGTAATTTAGCTCCAACTGCGTCCTCCCTGTGCGTTCTTCCAAACAAGATCGGTGCTGCCAATATTTTCACCAGCTCTGCTGATCTACACCTCTCTGAACACCACGCGCGGGAATAATTTAGCTCCTACATCGTTTGGTTTGGTTTGTTTTTCGTTTTCCGGGCGCGTCAACTGCTTTGGTCATTAGTCCGTTACTGTAGTGTACGTTTTTTCTCGAGATGGCGGTGATGTTCCCCGCTGGATGACGAGATCCGGCGCCGACCTATCGTCGGCAGTGGGTTTCCCAACCAGGACTCTCCACCAGCGGGCCACCACC
This sequence comes from Teleogryllus oceanicus, assembly GCA_964035755.1. Taxonomy (NCBI): domain Eukaryota; kingdom Metazoa; phylum Arthropoda; class Insecta; order Orthoptera; family Gryllidae; genus Teleogryllus; species Teleogryllus oceanicus. The sequence continues at coordinate 55,663,508 of CAXIVR010000002.1, read as the reverse complement.
CTTGCCGGGACAAGCTCTAAGCTCCTGATCGATCTCCGGAATATGTGGTAGTGTAGTGTATCTTAGTGTAAGTGTGTGTGTAAGGGAGAGGATGGGACAAGGAAGAGGAAAGACAGATCGCGCAAGGTCCGTGACCCGTTTGGTAGGGTATTGCTCCGGCATTCGCCTGGTTCTCGTGCATTGAAATCTCTGATTTTTCGAAAATTAGAAAGGTACAATTTTTAGGTCGTCATGCCTCAACTAAAATACTGAATAGATATTTTTTCCTTCATGAAATCAATTCAATACAGATCTTGAAATGTTCAATTTTTCCAAAATATGAGTAGCTTTAGTGTAATTTGGCGAAACATTCGCGATTTAATTTTAAACATTTTCTTCTCAAAAATTTCTTAATTTTTCTTTACTTTTCCTTCTCATATGTATCAAGGGTGGTAAAAATATTGTGCTAGTCCCAATGTCGGCGAACTCTCCGTTTCTTTCGAAAATTGCAGAAAGTTAACATTTCAAAACTACAAAAGTTTGAGGGTTTTGCCTTTGGTAAAGTGTGTCGTAACAAATACTCTCTTTAAAAAGTTAACTTACATCTTTTGAAAATAATAGTAGATTTGGGGTAAGTTGTTTTAAATTAACGCAATTTCTGAAAATGTTTTTCTCAGAAACCGTTTCTAATTTTTTCATTAAATTTTCTTCTCGTATATAACAACGGATGTTAAAAATATGTTGCTTGTCCCATTTTTGGCAGACTATCGGTATTTTCGAAAATTCCAAAATTACATGTCGGAAATAGTGGGTTGAAGCAATAGTTTTAACCGTTGGCCCGAGTTCGAACCTTATGACGCTTTTCTAGAGTAGTGGTAAATACTAGCTACTAACTTCTTGAGTAGTTGTAGTACTAACATCATATTCAGGCGGAAGATCTGAGTGCGAGACTCGGTGTGGAAAATAATTTTTGCTGGCTGAAAACACTTTCGCGTTTATGTAGTAATGAGCTGTTGGAAATGATGCGAGAAGGTATGTGCTGTTGTAGCACCACGACTTATAATTTTGTATTATTTTTAATGAAGAAAAACAATTTTCTATGGATGCTGTTTGAGTAATGTGTTACTTTCAATCAATCCAAACTTCTCTTTCAATGTAAGTGAAGCAAATAGCATTTGTTTCAAATAAAATTCGATAGTTTCATTTTCCATCACAGTGCATGGTAACCAAAAACCTAAAACAAAATCTAACAGACCTAGTAAAAGCACTCAATCAGGACGCACACTAACACAATACAGTAGAGTTGCGATAATTGGAGGTAATTGGCGCTGATGGTACCTCAGATAACAAAAGCTCGAATTACACGGAAAACAGGAAAGTACACAACGGAATTTTTCAACTACAGTATAACAAAGTCAAATTTAGGTGCAAATACAATTAAAATTACAGAAACATACGTAAGTATTAGGGTGTCCCTTATTTTCCGACTTCAAAATTTTTGAACGATCACCCTTCAATTTTGTTCGAATGACCTTAAAACATGCCTATACAAACTTTTGTTGAGATCGAGCATTCTAATCCATGCCGACTTGAGCGCGAATTCGCACGACGGAGAAGTTCAAACTTAACACCCACCGCTGAGTCAGCCCCGAGACTGACAGTACAAGAATTTTAATCGATCGTGCCACACTTGCTTGCAGGTTGCTAATCTAACATAATGCCATATATTAGTGTCATAGATAGTGGCGAGGATCGTGTTTTAATAGGAGATAATATTAATTATTAATATAAAATAATAATAAATAATATAAAATAATAATAATTAATATAAAATAATAATAAATAATATAAAATAATAATAAATAATATAAAATAATAATAAATAATATAAAATAATATAAAATAATAATAAAATAATTTTATAACATTTGGGAAGTACAATTAACCGTTAGTGCAAGTGCTTAACATGTGGTTCGTGATTACATAATATTTTGGGAGGAAGACGAGAAGAACTAATCAGCATTGTTTGCAAAAAAATTATTACTATACTTATTCAGAGTGGAGAAATTTTCAAAAAACACAAACAATTGTGAAGCTATTTTGAAGCATCGTGAAGAGTTGAGAAATAACTCGAACAATCTATTTGATATTGCACATCCTAATACTTTACAAATTATTACGTTGGAAGAAGAAAGAATTTTTTTTACTTCGGCCGAGAGAGCCAGGACGAAAAAGTTGCCTTGCACGAGTAGACCGCGGATGTCGCGGATAAAAGAAGAAAAAGCGAGACAAAGAGCACCTTGCGCTGAACCTTCTTCATGGTCTGAAGATTCGGATAACGAACTTCCAAGTTCAGATGAAATCAACGTTAGTGAATTTTCGAGAGTACCTCAATACAGAATGCTGCAAGGTGTGCACCAAAATTTTTATTACCCTAAACTAATGGTTTAAATAGATGACAGCTGATAGATTCTCTATTCTTCCTTCACCAGAGGCACTTGGCCACAATACCTGAAGAACTCTCTATTAATAAATCTTCTATTCTTCGAATCAGACACATGAAGAGAAGAGAACGTTAAGAAACAATTAAATTCGCTTTTAAGAGTAATTTATCTGAAATTCTTACTGTCCTTTGGAATGATAAACTGTTGCCTGGATTAAATATCAGGGTCTAGCCGCATTTTCAGAAACGCTCAAACCCCATTTATCCCCCTCACCAGGTATCTACCAACAGAGGGCATCGCCCCAGCCGCGACTCGCTCTCAAATCCCGACGTGTGTGTAAAGCTCGACGTAGAAATCATATTCACCAGGTGACAGTATCAACAGCTCATTACAAAAATTACATACAATACATGTACATCATTTTACAACATTTTGCCAGATGACATTAAACGATTAACTTCAATAGAAAAGTTTAAATCCCAAGTGAAATCGTTTCGCTGCATAACTGTTTCTATACAATAAGAGACTATACTGAGCATCACAAGAAAAGTAACATTAATTTTAACAATGATACATAATGCATTATTTACCATTTGGACTGTAGAAATGAGTATAAACAACCTGTAACAACTATTGTACTACAGCTTCCGGGTCAATGACCCCTCATCTCGATCGGTTTTTCGTCCAGTTTCCTGATCCATTGAGCAAATGCTGAGATGGCCCCTTGTTTTGCTTCTGGACATAAATGTAACTTCATTTTCTGTGCACGTCTTCTAGAATTCAGTGGGAAATACAATTATTCAAATTATCGTTTCCATGTTGTCGCGGCAGGAAGTAATAAGAGCCAAAATTTATTGCTTATTTATCCTTGAAAATAGATTTTATTCAAAATTCAAAATTTATTGCTTATTTATCCTTGAAAATAGATTTTATTACATGGGAGTTTTTTTTTTTTTCTCCTTTCAAAATTTATTGCTTATTTATCCTTGAAAATAGATTTTACTACATGGGAGTTTTTGTTTTTTTTCTCCCTACATGGGAGTTTTTTGTTGTTTTTTGACTTAGTGTAGGATCACAGAATTTTGAAAATGTGCACACAATTCACTTTTCCCATAGCACGTCATACGCAGTTTTTAACTGTTTTTTGGCGTAAAATAAATAAATAAATAAATAAATAAATAAATAAATAAATAAATAAATAAATAAATAAATAAATAAATAAAATAAATAAATAAATAAATAAATAAAATAAATAAATAAATAAATAAATAAATAAATAAATAAATAAATAAATAAATAAATAAATAAATAAATAAATAAATAAATAAATAAATAAATAAATAAATAAATAAATAAATAAAAAATAAATAAATAAATAAATAAATAAATAAATAAATAAATAAATAAATAAATAAATAAATAAATAAATAAAAGCAGTGCATGTCAGTGTAAGTTTGTGTAAGGGGTGACGATAGAACAAGTAAGACGAAGAGGGCGCACGGTGCGGAGCCCGTTTGTTAGAGTACTGCTTCGCCTGGTGTTGATCGGAGAACCCAGGGAAAACTCCCGAACAGAGGAGCCGATCGCTAGAAATCTCCTCTAGACAGCGGCAGAACTGGACGTAGTTTTCTAGCTAAGATCTAAATTCCAGCGACCGCAGTCGGCGCTTCGCGAGCTGAGCGAGTGCGTGCTCTGGACGGTGCAGCACGTACTCGTCCTTGCAGGGGCTGCTGGAGGAGAGCGGGCAGACGTCCTCCGTGGTGGGGGGCAGCGGGAGGGGCAGGTTGCGGGGCACCATGCTCGTCTCCAGGCAGCGGCCGAACGCCGGGTGGTCCCTCCCCGCCTTCGCCCCCACCCCCAACCCTGCCGCCAGCGGCCACACCTGCACCATGCATTCAAGCCATTTCAATAAAACCCTAATGCCTAAATTGAAATGACATTTCTATATTTATTTTAATTACTATAGAATATACAATAAAATCAACTATTAAATGGTCAAAATGAATTTTAATTAATTTTTTTGAAATAAAAACCTCATTTTACTAATAACATGAGTGTGGTTATGAGTCGTTTGCTGACAATAGTATGGATTAGAACAAGCCCCCTAATTCTCCTAATCACTGTCCTTTTGGTCTTACACAAGTTTTCATAGTACAACATCATTACAAAAAAAGGATGTAACGATTGGTTGAACGAGATACAGAATTAAGAGAATCGTTTAGGTAAATATTTGTTCACCAGTCTGTTAATAAAGTTGGTTGACTTGTCGGGAGACAAAGTTAGTCGATGCTACTGGAACACTCAATCATTGGTTCAATCATAAATTATTTCCTAAATTCGTTTCGATTTATTAGCAATGATTGTAATTAACTTTCTCGCCATATTTTTGATCGAGATTTCTGAATTTATGAGCTCAGAATACAATATTTGATGCACCAACAGTCTTTCTCAGTCCATGATTTCACGCATAAAAGAGCAAGCCAATTTACTTTTGTGGTAGTCCACTTTTCAAACTCACTCGCTCTCCCTTTACATTGGGAAACAGTTGACGCTTCCGTCATTGCTTCTTTCGGTGCTTAGAGTCGTCCTACTCTCGAGTGGCTATAATACAGGAGTAAACATACATGCCCGAGGCGGGATTCGGACCCGCGACTTTTCGAACAGAGCCTGATACACTCCAATTTAATTAAGAAGCACTCGAAGATTACGAGCTTGAAGGAGATGAGGACATTGCCATCCAGTCGGAACCTCCAATACCAAAAAATGAAGTCGTAACGAAACTCGCGATTGGTTGACAGTGTCTCCAATCAGCTTGTGAACTTCAATGCCCACTCTGTTTAAAACGAAGTACAAGGGCGCCTGTCCCAGGTCGGTCGAAAACGACTGCTAGAATCCACTATATTAGCCAGCTCTATAATTCTCAAATAAGCTGGTTGCTTTCGAAATTCGTAGAGAATAATCGCGACGGATCTTTGCGCTAGGCGTTGTATTGCTAGGCACAACAAAGTTATAGCTCGACAACTTCGAAAAAAAACTGTACTGCGCATCCGCGAAAAGTGGCGGAAGGGAGAGTTCCCTTTCTTCCCAGCCCGAGGAGCCGTCGCCGCCGTCTCGGCCTCGGCGGGCGGGGGCAAGGTAGCTTGACCTTCACGACGTTTCCGAACGTTGAGGCTCGTATCTCTATTTGAGCGGGAGAACAAGTGGGAGAACGAAATCGCAATAGCGAATCAGTTATCGGTGCAGGCGGTCCTCGACTTCAACTGAGCTCCCCCTCGATTGATTGATTGATTGATTTTTTCCTGTTTCCGGGCGCGTCAACTGCTCTGGTCATTAGTCCCGTTAGTGCACTGAATGTTTGTTTTTCGGGAGTTGGCGGTGATCTTCCCCCGCTGGATGGCGAGATCCGGCGCCGACCTACCGTCGGCTAGTGGGGTTTCCCCCTAACCAGGACTCTCCCACCAGCGGGCACGCCCCAGCCGGACAAGCTCAAAGCTCCCGACCTGTCTCCCGGAATATCTGGTAGTGCAGTGCATGTTAGTGTAAGTGTGTGTGTAAGGGGAGAGGATAGGATAAGGAAGGGGAAGCACAGATCGCGCGCGGTCCGTGGCCCGTTTTTGTAGGGTACTGCTCCGGCATTCGCCTGGTGTTGATCGTGGAAACCACAGAAAACTACCGATCAGAGCAGCCAGTCGCTACCAGCTGAAAAGCTAGTGTCGAAAATCCTTCCGCCGTGGGGAGTGTAACCTAGGACCTCCCGATCAGAGGCGCTGCAGTGGCATCAGTTGATGCACTGAGCTACTGCTCGACAACAGTGGGGGATGGCTTCGCCACGCCTCCTAAGGTAAGGGACGCCATGATGGTTTTTTTTTCTAAGTTGTCGAGCTACAGCTACGCGTACGGAGCGGGCAGGCGGGATCACCTGCGTGTTTCCGCGCGCCTTGTGGAGCGAGGGCGAAACGAGGCCGTCCTCGCCCTCGCAGCGGTGAGCCTCGATGCGCCGGAAGCCGCTCATCCTGCCGAGGGGGCACAGCGCGTCCCCTAGGCCGCTCGCGCTCTCGGCCGAGGGCTCTCTGCGCGCGGTGCTCTCTGCCGCCGCCTCCTCCAGCACCTCCGCGAACGCCGGCCTCTCCTCGGCTGCCGACGGCCTGCGGACAGCCTTCCCCTGCATTCCACTTTGGTCCTCGGATTCCCCGCACATCGCGTACTCCGGTGTCCCGCCCCTGGTCTCTCCCCTTTTGAGCGACTCCGCCTCTGAATCCTCCCCTCCAGACGGAGACTCTTCGCGTTCTGATATTCTGCAACTCGTTATCTCGTTTCCAGTCGTCAGGCGATGAATCTCTATTCTGACACGTTTCTAATGCGTCCTTGAAACCGAAATCTCTTCTTTTCCAGTCACGAAATGACGAGTCTTTTCGCAGTAATATTCCAGGATCGCCGCGGAGACTCGGTCTTGGTATCGATTCTCGCGTGCCTTTCGGTTGCACAAAATAATTGGTTCCACGACTGTCTGACTTGTTACTCAGTAGTTTCCCGTCCGTGTCCGAGTCCTTGACCTGCGACCCGTCGCGGCGGGCGCCTTCGCCGCCCAAGGACGCGTAGTACACCGACTCTCCGCGCGACGACTTGCGGTGCGTGGCTTCGCTGTGTCTGGTCTCACGCGTGGTTCGCCCGCGCTGGCTGCTTTCGTGATAGTAGTGCTGGGATGTTTTGGTTTCCGCGGAGCTCCCGGATATTCTGCGGCGAGGTCCGTTATGGCTTTCATGCAAGTTGTCATCGGAATACGAATCGTCGTCCTGTACGAAATGAAAAATTCGTTAGGGTTTCAAACTAAAATCAATCATGTGGATGATCTAGGCTGTCCGGGTGACGCCGCGTCCAAGGCTGTGTTGCCGACGTTTCGACCATCTTTTCGTGGTCTTCCTCAGGGCTGGTCGCAGACCAGCGGCGTCACCCGGACAACCAAGATCATTCACATGACTCCGATCGCGGAAGCCTACGACTTCACTAAAATCAATCATCATCAAATGAATCTAAAAAAATAGATCTAGAGGTAATACGAGAGTTTGTATATTCCGAGTACAAATATTCTTCTCTATATCAAAGTAATTATTGTCAATTTAAAACCAAAAGTTCATTATAAAACTGTGTTCAAAGTATAATTTTGTTTCTGAAATTAAACTGAAAGATTATTTGTGAATTACCGAGTTAAAATATTACTAGCTGAACCTTTGCGATTACTTTATCACGAAGGAATAGCTGTAAAACTATTACAACAAAAAAGTACTTCATTTTCTCTATAAATAAAATCAAAAGTAAATAAATTATTTCATGTCGAACTGTATTTATTCTTCTAAATTACTATTAAATCTAATGTAATGAGAGAGGTTTACAGATTTTAGAACAATGCAAAAATTGTGCATTGTGAACACACAATTTTAATTGTGTGTTACAATGAAACAATTAATCATGTTTATGAAAATACAATTGAAATATTTTATATCTAACAAGATCTGGACATGTAGTCGTAGTGGACTTTTGTAGAATATCTTCTTATTGTATTACTTAAAAACTTAATGTATCACGTATAATTACAACCATTAAAAGATTTTCGTGTAAGAACACATGTGTCATACGATTGCGGATCTTTATGTTCATAAACATTTACAAATCTATGCATTTAGAAACACTCAATCCTCAAACAGAAAGAGCTCGCTATCTTCGCTTCGCCAACTCCAACTTCATGACGCAAGGGCATTTTACCAAGACTAACTACAACTGTATTGTAGGTCATCTTTAAAATGAACTAATTTCGGCACATTAACGTTCATTCTCTTAATTTTAAGATATCATTAAAATTTAGTGTTTATTCTACAAAATCGATTAAAAATGGCAAGCGATAATATATTTGAGGCTTGCAATCTTTCATGAAAAGTAAAAATCACGAAGATATGTTGAGTAGAAATCTTAAACTTCCTTCAAAACGAAAACCGACAGTGCTTTCAATACCGGCTCTCCCACTAACTACGAGCCACACTCGTGAACTTTTAAACGGTTTACGATATCAACACGCAGTTTTCGCTCAGCAATGCAGAATCATGAGGCAAGTAATATGGTGCTGAGATATCTGAAATGACAGAAATGTAAATGTCAACATCGATGTTTCAAATATTATTGTTTACGATTCCACGCCTGTATCCCTCGCTGTCACACGTTTTAGTCTCCTCTCCTCCCGTAACAGTCTCAGCGACGCCATATTCCCCAAAGGCGACTTTCGCAAGGGGCACTAAGGATATATTGTCCATTTAATTTAAAATACCACGTCAGAAAGTATCATTTTAAACCCAAATTCCTTAAACAATATCATATAACACATCATTGTTTTCTTCTTTTTATGATCTATCCTTTGCTTCCAAGAAAATATGTACTCTAAGAATCAAAGATTATTAACGACCTTTTTCGTTACAAGAACATTTATAAACTGACATCTTATGTCACATATTACGACATATATGGCAAGAATAATTGCACTATCACACATTCAGTCAATCGCAGCGGAAGGCTTGTTGGGAGGTAGCTAAAACCGGACCATCGTTTCTTTCGCACAAATATCAAATACCTGTGATGCTGCAATCATGTTGTTTGCAAAAATTAACTTCGATTCTCTTCTAAATTTAAAATAATGTTATTCAAAAACATAATGCATGCAACTCGTTTATAATGTTGTTTTATTGCAATCGTACAAATTTTAAAACTTGCTCCTAATGTTCGTTTTCAAAACATGCCCTCATGCAATAAAGCCTAACATTATAAACCAGTTGTATAATGTATTATTTCAGCACATGTAAGAGTTTCATTCTAAGTTTAAAGTACGGTGAGGGCATTTAACCCTAGGATGCATTTGCAGGTCCTCCGTGTAATCTTTCTTGTATCATTCTACTTTTATTGTAGTCACCAGTAGTAAAAAAATTCCCAGAAGTTATATAGGTTAGTGTATTCTATTTCGTCACCGCTTTTTCAGGGCTATTAATAACCTATTAATATTTGTTTTTATGTATAATCATTTGTTTAATATTAAGATTTGACTTTTATTGAGATTCATTATGAAGAGTTCTTAACGACCATAAATGAATTTTTTTGCAGGCAGGTTAACGGGCCTTGGTCAAAAAAATTTTACTAGTTGTTTGCCAACGTTTCGGAAACTTTTATTTCCGTCATCAGGGCTTGCAACTTCGTGAACAACTCAACACCATTCACTGCACCATCCTCCATCTCCGGCACCTCACACGAAATGAGGGACACGACATCACCCTCACCACACCAACACACAGCATGACTGATACTAGATGATGACAGACTGAGATGATACTGATGACTGAGACTGATGGTGCAGTGAATGGTGTTGAATTGTTCACGATGTTGCAAGCCCTGAGGATGGAAATAAAAGTTTCCGAAACGTCGGCAAACAACTAGTGAAAATTGTTTCTGACCAAGCCCCGTTAACCTGCCTGCCAAAAATGTATGGAGTTCATAAGAGTAGAAAGAAACGTCGAGGGCCTATTCGTGTGGTTGCTAAGAAGGCGGGAGGGCGCTGACCGAGGGCGGTCGCGGGGGCCGCACGACGCTGCAGATGCAGATGCGGCGCGGCGCGAGCGAGGGCGAGGGCGAGGCCGAGGGCGAGGGCCCGCCCCCGAGGCGCAGCCAGCACGCGTACGCCGCCAGCGACAGCGCCGCCGCCGCCAGCGCCGCCACCACCCCCAGCACCTGCGCCGCGCTAAGGAGCCTCCTCCATACACAGCGGCTTTCCTTACAGCTAGTGCTGCGGTCGTTGTGCCCTCGAGCTCATTAGACTCCCTGCCCGCATTCCTTCGTTTGCAGTTGGCTAACTTGTAAATGGCTTCCATTGATTGATTAATTGATTTTTCCTGGTTCCGGGCGCGTCAACTGCTTCGGCCATTACTCTCGTTAGTGTAGTGCGTGTTTTTTCTCGGGAGATGGCGGTGATCTTCCCCCGCTCGATGGCGAGATCCGGCGACGACGTACCGTCGGTTAGTGGGGTTTCCCCCTAACCAGGACTCTCCCACCAGTGGGGCACCGCCCCAGCCGGGACAAGCTCTAAGCTTCCGACCGGTCTCCCGGAATATACGGTAGTGTAGTGCATGTTAGTGTGAGTGTGTAAGGGGAGAGGATAAGAGAAGGAAGAGGAAGGACAGATCGCGCGCGGTTCGTGGCCCGTTTGGTAGGGTACTGCTCCGCCATTCGCCTGGTGTTGATCGGAGAAACCACGGAAAACTACCGATCAGAGCAGCCCGCCGCTAGAATTGTCCTCCAGACAGCGACTGAATTCGACCTAGCTGAAAAGCTAGTGTCGAAAATCCTGCCGCCGCGCCGTGGGGAGTGGGAACCTAGGAGCTCCCGGTGAGAGGCGCTGCAGAGACATCACTTGATGCACTGAGCTACCGCTCCCGGTAAATGGCTTCGACACTTCCTTATGTGATGTCCTTGTCCGACAAAAATATAGTGCGGGGCGAGAAATAACTGATATTAGGAAGTGCAGTGTAATGTGCTCTTCGGTAAAAATTCTTTTTTTATATATATTACATTGAATTTAGTTTTTGTGTGATAAATATTATGTTTATTTTAGAACCGAGACTTGAATGTGAGATGCGTAAAGATGCACGTGGTTCCGGCCTTTCTGCTGTTGTGTGGCGAGCTGTGATTGAGAACTTTCTATTTACATACGTGACAGTTCCCTTTTACTGATTGTGAGAGCATGTTAAGAGATTTTCCACATAGGAATTAACTTTAAATATTTCCCGGACTCGCGTACGTGCATATGCCTCACAGAAACTCAGACTTCTGCAGAGGGATGTTTTCACAGGAGCCATTAGGACTTTACGGATGGGCGTGACTGAACGCTGTCGCGGCGGAGGGATACTTCTCTGAAATACATGTTATGTTCACTTGTTTTCGCGAACTGTCACTTTGACTCATCCTTAGATAAATTGTTCTATATTGGTACAGAACGCACTGCGTGGAGCTCACCAAACCATTTGTGGCGTCGGGGAACAACGGTTAGCGGGTCGGGCTGTTTTACCCAAAGATATTGGATAGAATTAGCTAGATGCACATGTAGCGCTAGTGTAGCGTTACAAATTGAAGGCTGCCATATTGTAGGCAACTAGTTCCCTGGCAGGTGCTGACAGGTGTTGTGTCCGTACGCGACGAGAGTTGTGGGTATTTCCCATGTAAATTAGTACTTTGAAGTGCTTTTATCTTACTTTACAAAGATTATTATTTACGCAACAATAAAAATATATAATGAGAGCTTCATGGTTCTGTGACCTCAAGACCAATATAAAGAAGCATTAGGGTTACAAGAAGCAACTTTCAATAACCTAAATGATACAACCAAAAATGTTTCATTTAGTAACATGGCATTTTCATCTAATTGAAACATATACTTTAATTTGTTCCTCGCATACCTGCACACGGAGTAAGAAAATATATTCGTTATATATACCCAAAATATTTTATTAATTTGAAAACTTGTTCCCATTATTAAAAATCTGACTACATAACGTGTTAAAGGGAGTAATTTACTACAGTTTAGAACAGAATTTATTCTTTTCTGCGGGCCCCACAGTACGAGTTTTTCTGTCCAAAAATCACCGTATTTTTACCGCAGCATTGCATAACTTTCTCTATACTAAGTATATTTTTCCGTATATACGTCCGTATAGGAGAAAGAAAAAATTAGATGACAGATTACATGAGTTTTGGTCATTTCATTTCATTCTTGAGAATGAAGATTTTTGTGTGCCAATCTTTACTTAAATCATTTTCACTTTAAAGAATAATTTGAATCTCTCCTTGAGAAAAACAAACTATGCATTAGCCACGGAGAGCAACAAAAGATGCAAGAATGATAAAATTATCTTCGCTGAATTGAAAGTCAATCAATTCGAACTATTTCGAATTACGTTTTTTTGAAACATTTAAATTTTTCTTAATTTATTTATCATAGCGTATAGGAACAATAACAATGTGATTTTCGAAGTTTTGAACCCGTAATATCCCGTGAAAAGGGTGTTAAGACACAGTTTTAAATGACCACTCCTACATTTGCCTACAATATGGTGGAGAGCGCAATGTCTAATTCGTTACGCTAGTACTCGCCTCTCACCGTAGGAGTAGTGGGTCTTGGTTTTACCCAAGGTTGCGGCTTCAAACCCGATCCTAGCATTGGATTTTTAAACGCGAAAAATCCCTTCGAACGCCTTCTTTCACAGGGGAAGTAAAGACAGCTGTCCTGTGTTGTAGATTTACTGCAAGTAAGAGATCAACGAGCATACAAGAGCCTCTGCGCTAGCTCTTTACTGCGGATAAGAGATCTTCAAGCTTCTGACCAAAATTCATATCGCCTGTTACGTCGCCCAAGTGATTCCCTGTTTCTCCGCTAGATGGCGAAAGGCGCGTACCGAAATTTGCGTGGTAAGACGAAGAACAGGCTTGATGATCTGAGTCTCGCCACACAAAATATGGCAATATTCAAATGAATCGAAATGACTACCCCCCAAAATGGTTTAATGTCCTTCAGAACTTGTTCTCCAAAACTAATGCAATGAGTGGAGGTTATATTTTTGGAACAATAAAATCACTAATCACCATCAACACACATTGAAACGTGTCTATCAAAACGCAATTTTAATGTTGTACATTTGCCAAGATACGGACAGGTGTGATGTAGTGTGAGTGTGTGATGTAGTATATTAAAAATTCTCTATTCTATCAACTAATTCTAACTCGCCACTAAAGAAAAGTGGTAAACTGTGCAAAAAAATATTTCTTACAACATAAAAGCACTACAACTCACGCCAAAAATGCAAAAAAAAAAAAAAAAAAAAAGCAAAAAAAATGTGAAAAACCATTCAAACCTTCTTTAGCAAGTGCAGTCAAAAGATGAAGACAAGAAAGAATTTCAACACTGACTTGTGCCATGAAGCAAACATTACATTTTCAAAACTTAAAAATCCAACATTCAACCAGTTTAACCAACAAAATGTACAAAAATATAAAATTCCACACAAGTCAACTGTTATCTAAGTCTGCATCAACAAATGTTATCTAAGTCTGCAATGGAAGATTTTTTTTTTTTTAATTGTGTTCATTCTTTATGTAATACGTATTACGTCATTTTAATATAATTCATCCATAATGCCCATTTCCCTCCCTATTTTTTAAGTTTTTACTTCCAAAGTACCTATTGTCAACTATAATGCCTATTTTCCTGCCTATTTTTAAGATCTATGTGCCTATTTGTCTGCCTACTTTCGACCTTTTTAGTGCATACATATCCGAGCTCTAATGATGATACTAGGAAAATCACTGATTAATTGGAAATGTAAGGAGAAAATGGTCGCGTTACCCACAGTGGAGTAAAAATGGATTGGGATGTGCGATGCGATCTGCGAGGAGAAATAGATAGCGTCACTCATGGAGGACATCGGCAAAAAATGCAGTTCTTTTACAGCCAAGCAGCCAGCATGGTGGGGCGGGGCGGTGGGGCGGGGCGGGGTTGGACTGAGCGGAGACGGGGGCTGGAGCGGAGCGGGGCGGGGCGGGGGTTGCGTGGGTCGAACAGTCTGAAAGCCATCGATCGCGCGGGCAACTTCGCCCGTGCTTTATCTCACAATTCAGCAGAGCAGCTACCACGACTATCACGCGACAAGAAAGTTCTTCAACGATCTCCGATAAGATTTGCATCAAAACAAAACAAGCTTCCTCTTTGCGTCTGTTGTTTTTTGTTGATGTTTTTTTCTTTTGTTTTGTTTCGATGAATGAACACTCTAAGTCAATTATATAAACTCAAAAAGCTGAGAAACTCAGCCAAGCGATACAGTAACTTTTAGAAGAATATTGTAGTACATAATATATATGAATATACTGAAAATACACAAGTTCTTCCCACAATTTTTATCATCAGCAAGACTCAAAGAAGAGCACAAACCTTGGACAATCCAAAATGACTTTTTCTGGAAATATCATAAAAGATGTTCCCTTTAAAAGCTCAAACAAAAAACTGGAAAAGGAAATATACAAATAAAGCTCACTCATAAAATCATTTAATGAGGCATCCGCATTCAGCAATTCATTTTATGGAACTCATTCAAAAATCTTAAATTCGATTTGGCTACAAAAATATGGCCCTAAAATGATTTCGAAATCACTTTGGAGGAAAACTGCCAGTGAATCAAAAATTAAAGTAGAAATATTATAATTATTATTACATCATTAATATGTGTAGCCTCGGAGATGGCTTGGGGATATACTGTAGCCTCGGGGATGGCTCATGGGTAGCGTACTAGCTTCCCGTGCTGTGGTGTCGTGTTCGATTTCCGGTCGAGGCAAATATAGAGTTGTAGCTTTCCTTTCAAATCGTCCCAGTTTCGGTAGCTGTGTAACGAAGAAAAGCTCAAACTGGCGTATCTTGCTAGTTACGGTTAATTGAATACGTCATGTTTGCCTCATGTCGGTCTTACCCCAAGCATGGGAGTTTAACTAGTCCCAGGCATGGAGGACACCGGTAGCTAGCCGGCGAAGTCGAACTACCGAACCAATAACGCCAAATACATACATTAATATGTTCTTTGACTGCAGCAATACATATTTCTCGAGTCAATGGCAACTAAAGAATAATAAACTTGATGTGCATTGCATAAATTCTAAATAAAAACACACAGTTATTGAAGTTGTAAGATTTGTCAGGGGTGAAAATCTAGATTTTCAGTAAAACTCTACAGCGCTTTCAATCATTGCCATTGACTGCCTTACACTCTCTCAAAATCTATAAAAGACATCAACCCCCAACATTTTCAAAGCTGCGCAGGTTCGAAAAATCTAACCAATAGCCTATTTGTTTCATTTCAATCGTCGTGCTTACGGTTGCCGCGCTAATCAAAATATATTTATTTTGTAAATGTATTTTATTCTATCCATGACTCGCGACACTACCTACAACACAGCAAACTTTTACAATATGTGACTGATGTGAAGTTGCCAGACCAGCCCTGAGGAAGACCACGACAAGATGATCGGACCGTCGGCACCACAGCCTTTGACTCGGCGTCACCCGGACAGCCAAGAACAAACGCTGTCTACATTCTACAACACCGTTCTTGCATTTGTACCGCACATAATGAAAATCTTTTGACGAGAATTTGTAATTACGTGGAAGGTGTCAGCATATGTACTAGAGAACAGCAGGGCAAATCAAAACGAAAGCCTATCAGCTATTCTCGATATGGAACATGGACAAATTTGGAGAAGTGTTTTCTACTCTCTCGCCGGTACTTGGTAAGAAAAGGAAGTATTGTCATCGTGCGCCAGAAAACGGCGAATTTTCGACAGAAAGACTCTATTGGCGGGCTCAAGTAACCAAACAGGGCAGAAATAATCTTATAATGTATAGTAAATTACTTCCTCTAACACGCCAAAAATCGATTGTGAGCAAAACGTATGTCAGCAAACTTCTCATTACATTTGGTAATTAAAATAATAGTGCAGGTCTTACTTTCTTTGAAAACCCCAATATTTCGAAAATTGCAAAAGTTCAATTTTTTGACATCTTCCTACAACTACCATATTGAAGGCAAATATTTTTTCTCAATAAAATCTGTTTTTTAAAGACATATTGAAATAAGATTAATATTTCGAAAATATGAGTAGTTTTTGCGTAATTTTGCTTGAAATTGAGGCAACTTTGAGCAATTTCTCTCCAGGCACATCTCCTCTTTACATTTTCACCTCATATGTATCAAAAAACGCAAAAAAATGGCTGGAGTCCCAATTCCAGCAAGCTATGTGTTTTCAAAATTGCAATAAGTTAATATTGCAAACAAACAATATTTAATATACAGATTTTTGTGCAAAATGAAATCATTTCTGAAAAAATAATATCTCTAAAGAAGATCATGAAGAACTTTTTTTAAAAAAACAAGTATTTTTTACGTAATTGACACACGAAGTTAATGCAAATTATAAAAAAATCCCCACCCGCTTCACTTTTTCATTTTTTTCCACAGATAGAACAAGAAAAGCTTAAAAGAATGGCGCAGGTCTTATTTCCGTAAAACGCTCTGAATTATCGAAAATTCCAAATGTAGAAATTATGCGAGAAGAATGTGCTGTTATAACAACACTAGTTAATTTTAACTCTGCCATAAGGCATTGAATGTACGTTTAGAGAAGTAAGGGTGGTATAAGTTACAATTTTGTAAATCCTCCCCTTATAGAATTTCTCAGTCGGAAAACGTTAAATTTCGGTTGTGAAACGTTGTTTCTCAAATAAATGGACGCCAAAATATATAATCAACCAAAATAACATTATCTAGGGATAAGGCAACATCTAAGTCATTAACGTCCACTTTGGAGTTAACGTTATGGTAACTATAAAGATGACACAAAATGATGATATGGGGTGCAAGGACGAATACAAGCATGACCGAGGCGGGACTCAAACCAGCGACCCTTCGGTCCGAGATCGCTACAACACTACTGCCTCGGCGATCTCGGCCACCGGGCTGGCTAAGCAATTGCTTGTTCACTCAGAAAGAACTCGGTTCTTTTCCCCAAAAAAAGCTCTGCCAGAAAGGATACGATAGGGAGCCAGAAGGCGTCGAAGAAGTCCTTGGGGCACTCCTGGCGCGCGGTGCACAGGTGCAGCACGAAGGTGGAGGGCGGCAGCGCGTCGGGGGCCTCCGCGGGGGCGCTGCCCCAGCCCTCGTCGCACTCGCACAGCCCCGGCTCGGCCGCCGGCCGCCCGTGGTGGCAGCGCACCAGCTGCACCAACGCCAGGCCAATGCCTTTTTCACACCCAGTGGGCCAAACGTGGAATCTCGTGCATGTTTTCCGTGTGCGAAACAGTTCATTTTTACAGTGTGCGAAACATCGCGAAGCGTGTGCGAAACGTCTGTATCGATTCGCAATTGTCTTTCGTCTTGACGTCTTTGTTTAGTATTTACAAACAACAGTTTTACGACACTGACTGGATTCCATTTACTTGTGTACAAGTAAAGTATTTCTAGTTATTTGATATTTCATTTAAATTCCTTTACTTAAGGCACTGCGTTTCGCTGATCTTGTGCGTGTATCACCTGTTTCGCGCCGTTTTTACATAAACTACTATTTCTTCTTCCTCAGTTCAATTACGTTTTAGGATCTAATGACATACCACGTAAAAACTGTGTTTGAGTTTACTCTTGTGAAACTGGACGGCTTAGGAGGATCCCTTGAACCTCCTGAAAATGAACGAGATTCAAAAATATTTTAAAGTATTAGAAATGCGCTTCAAATTGATATTGTAATAATGATTCTTGAATGTGTTCAATAACTTCATCAATAAGGTGTTTTCCTGACATCTATCACAATCATATGTGTTACACTACTCACCGACTTCGCCCGTCTTGCCCACCCGGCATGTTCCACCCTTCGCATCAGCCCATCCTCCCTCCCTCCCCGCCAACGCCCGCCGGCCTGCCCGCCCGCATAATGTGCATTGCAGCATAAACATTTTCTCTGGGTAAGAAAAACACTTAGCCCCCTTCCCAGCTCCAACATCTAGGGATACTAAAGAGGGCTTAGTTCGAGTCCTGACAGCGGCAGGATTTTCGACACTAGCTTTTCAGCTAGGACTAATTCTGTCGCCGTCTGGAGGAGAATTCTAGCGGCCGGCTGCTCTGATCGGTAGTTTTCCGTGGTTTCTCCGATCAACACCAGGCGAATGCCGGAGCAGTACCCTAACAAACGGGCCACGGACCGCGCGCGATCTGTCCTTCCCTTTCCTTGTCCTATACTCTTCCCTTACACACTCACTTATACTAACTATCACTACACTATCACATATTCCGGGAGACCGGTCGGGAGTTTAGAGCTCGTCCCGGTTGGGGCGGTGCCCGCTGGTGGGAGAGTCCTGGTTAGGGGGAAACCTCACTAGCCGACGGTAGGTCGGTGCCGGATCTCGCCATCCAGCGAGGGGAAAATCACCGCCATCTCCCGAGAAAAAACATGCACTACACTAACGGGACTAATGACCGAAGCAGTTGACGCGCCCGGAAACACAAAAAATCAATCAATCAACCACCTTAGTATTCATTTCCAAATTATAATATGTACACCAAGGTTGAGAAAATTGCTCCATACGTTACAGAGATATGGTTGAAAACAAAAACATTCGTCCTTTTCTATTACAAGCTGATGGTGCGGTAATGCTCATATATTTATCACCTCGTCTGGCCACTATGCCCGATTTCCAGCCCGCTGTATATTGCATGCAAACCTGGAGGTGATCTTCCTCTGCTAGATGGCAAGATCCGGCTCACGTGTATACTTTTCGCTACCGTCGTACTTTAGACGACGTTCAACTGTTTTGAAAAATACATAAATATTCCTTTCATGTCGAAAACTGCAGTAATCAATATAGCGTATGAATCAACCTATCATGAAATATTTTTTGCTATTTTTGACCTATGTTCATGCTATTTAATCTACTTATGACTTTTATTTGTGAAGTAGTCTAACCGAATTCCACACAAGGTTTGTAATTTCTCAGATAAGTCTGTTCTTTGCTAAGCGACTCGCGAACTTACACTGTCAGATGTCATTAAATCTAATGTACGTTAATGTATTGCACATGAAACAATGAACCTTGTAGATTAAAAAAAGCTTGATATAGTTGTTCATTCAATTTAATACTTAAATTAAAATCAGTGTATATTTAATATATAGGTTCTCCCAATTCCTCTGCCTCTCATCATTCTTAATGCGTTCATGATAATTACTTTAATGTATATTTCATTAAAGTAATACAGACATTTCTGACAGGGCACAGGTAAGTTCACCGAAAGTGAATTTTACTCTTCAAAAAAAGTGCCTGAACGTGGGAGCTCTAGTCGTACTGAACTGACAGGGAGGTAGGGGCTCAAGTCGTAATGTACAGACCGGGAGGTAGGGGCTCCAGTGGTAATGCACTGACCGGGAGGTAGGGGCTCCGGTGGCAATGCACAGACCGGAAGTTTGGGACTTCAAAGGTAATGCACTGACGGGAGGTAGGGGCCTTAGTATTAATGCACTGACGGAGGTAGGGGCTCTAGTCTTAATGAACTGACCGGGAGGTAGGGGCTGGCGGCGTCGTGCGCGTGGGCGGGCGGGCCGCCGGGGCGGCGCAGCAGGCGGCGCTCCTCGTCGGTGAGCGCGGCGCCCAGGTCGCGGCACGAGTTGTCAGCGGGGTCGTAGGCGCGCCCGCGCCCTCGGCCGCGGGCCCGCTGCCCCCCCAGGAGAGGGTCCAGGTCGGCCGCCGCGTCCGCGCACTCCGCCACCGACGACGCGTCGTAGTACTCTGAGCCAGCGCCCCGACCACAGCTCATCTCGGCCGTAGCCTCTGTTTTCATTGATAGATTGAGTTTTTCACGTTTCCGGGCGCGTCAACTGATTCGGTCATTAGTCCCGTAAGTGTAGTGCATGTTTCTTCTCGGAGATGGCGGTGATCTTCCCCGCAGCATGGCGAGATCCGGCACCGACCTACCGTCAGCTAGTGGGGTTTCCCAACCAGGACTCTCCACCAGCGGGGCACCGCCCCAATCGGCACAAGCTCTAGCTCCCGACCGAAGCCCTCTGCTCTAAGCTCTCCCGGAATATGTGGTAGTGTAGTGCATGTCAGTGTAAATGTGTGTGTAAAGGAGTGGAAGGAAAGGGAAAGCGCGCGGTCTGTGCGCCCGTTTGTTAGGGTACTGCTCCGGCATTCGCCTGGCGTTGATCGGAGAAACCACGGAAACTACCGATCAGAGCAGCCGGCCGCTAGAATTCTTCTCTAGACAGCGACTGAATTCGACCTAGCTGGAAAGCCAGTGTCGAAAATGCTACCGCCGTGGGAGTGGGAACCTAGGACCTCCGGTCAGAGGCGCTGCAGTGACATCAGTGGACGCACTGAGCTACCGCTCCCGGTCGTAGCCTAGGTATAGCCCTCGCGCCAACCTTCTCTCGGCCGCGCCCAACACTTCCCGATTCATCATCGCCAAGTCCACGATTGATAAGCGATTTCGGGAGCATCAACTGCTGAGGCCGTTAAGCCCGTAAGTGCTATGCGTGTTTTTATCGCGAGAGGTGGCAGAGATCTGGCCCGTTGGATGGGGAGATCTGGTGCCAAAATACACGTCGGTTCGCGGGTTTCCCGCAACCAGGTATCTCCCACAAGCGGGTCACCGCCCCAGCTGGGAAACGCTCTAAGCTCCCGACTGGTCTCCCTACATGTGTTATATACAGTATAATGTAGTGCATGTTAGGGTACGTGTGTGTAAATAAAGGTGAAGATAGGGCAAGCAAGAGGAAGGAAAGATTGCGGACGGTCCGTGGCGTGTTTGTTAGGGTAGTGCTCCATCTTTTGCCTAGTGTTGATAGGAGAAATCACGGAATCTTCCGATCAAACAGCCGCCAGCTAGATTTCTCCTCCAGATAACGACTGAACTTGACCTAGCTTTGTAGCTAGTGTCAAATAGAGGAATATACACTAATAGAAATGACATCTCACGCTCTCCCCTCTCTCCCGCACCACGTTCGATCCACAACTCTCTCTCTCCCTCTCTTTCCTATCTCTCCTCTCTCCTCTCTCTCCCTCTCTTCCTACCGGTAGCGGTAGCTCAGTGCATCAACTGATGTCATTGCAGCGCCTCTGACCGGGAGGTCCTAGGTTCCACCCCCACGGCGGCAGGATTTTCCACACTCGCTTTTCAGCTAGGTCGAATTCAGTCGCTGTCTGGAGGAGAATTTTAGGGCCGGCTGCTCTGATCGGTAGTTTTCCGTGGTTTCTCCGATCAACACCAGGCAAATGCCGGAGCAGTACCCTACCAAACGGGCCTCGGACCGCTTGGCTCTTTCTTTCCTCTTCCTTGTCCTATCCTCTCCTTACACACACACTTACACTAACATGCAGTACACTACCACATATTCCGGGACCAATGACCGAAGCAGTTGACGCGACCGGAAACACGAAAAAATCAATCAATCAATCAAACCCTCTCTTCCTCTCTCTCCCTCTCTCTCTCTTCTTCTCTCTCTCTGCCCTTATCATACGCTCTGGTCTCATCACAGGCTCTGCTCTCTTCGCGCTCTCGCCTAATCAGCCCTCCACTGAACATATACCCTGTCTTCATCACACGTAAATCCTTCATGACACGCTCTGCCTTCACCGCGGTTTCTGCCCTCATCACATGCCTTACTTTCATCATACGCTCTGCCTCACCGCGCCCTCGGCCCTCATCACATGCTGTGCCTTGATCACACGCTGTTCTCATCATTCACTCTCTTCTCTTCACACGCTGCCATCATCACACGCTGTCCTTATCGCACGCTCTGCTCTTATAAAACGCTCTGCTCTATACACATGCCTATCCTTCATTCCACACCCTGCCCTCATCGCTCTTTTTGCTCTCATCATATGCTCTCTCCTCATCATACGTCGTACCTTCTTAACACACCTTGCCTACATCCTACGCTGTGCCCACCTCACATGCTCTGCCTCGTGCTCTGACCATTCGTTACAAATAGAGCTCTCAATTTGAAAGCCCAATACAGATCCCTCCAACTTTGATTTGATCTTCTTGTATATTTCCCGTCCGTCACCTCTTCTGTGTAGCAAAGAGATATCTCAGCTTATATGTTAGAGACTTTTAGTATATTTTAGAGGGGTCGACGATTATCATATTTTGCCAATGAACACTGGTCGGATCTTCACACAACAAAATTACACCTTTGACTCTGAGTGTTAGGTAGTCCCGTATGCGCCGATGCTCGGCTGTCCACGAAATCTCTTGGACTGCATCAGAATGTGACCTGCCGGCCGCCAGTGAATGAGAAGTTGCCTAGCAAATGGCACGTGTTAACTTCGTTAATGAAACTTCTGACCACATGTTCATTCGAAAATAGAGATCATTATTATTATTTTCTCAGTTTTTATTCAGTATTCAGTATTTATTCAGTCTATATATTAAAGTCGACGTGTGTTTGTTTATTCGTTAATAGTCACATTTTTCAGCGTCATATTGTTTGGCAAAATGTTGCTATGCAACCTTTATTATGTGGGAGGTAATAATGAAGCAATTTATTTTCTTCGCACACCTAAGTAAATATTATTATAAAGGCTATCGGATAAAATATTGTGAAACTTCAAACAGAACAGCTTTATATATTTCGTTTATTAGTGTATAGAAAGTAACGAACATAAAATTGTGTTGTTTCGATATGAAAACAGAAGTTCAACATGTCCTTTTAGGAGGCTGATTCATAAAACATAATCACGCTAATCACGCACGTTTTTTCATTAATATCTTTTGAACATACGTAGACTGTTTATGAGTGTATTTCACGACCATTTATTTTAAAAGGCAATTCATTTCTATCACATTTAAGATGTGAACAAAAATTCAATGTTAGAAATTGATGCTTGCAAAAGAAAAATGTGTCAATGGAAATTGATGCTTGCAAAAGAAAAATGTGAGTCATGAAGCAAATTCCACACGTCACGCCTCATGATTACATTATTGCAAGAATTCAACAACTTGGTTTTCAATTACCGCCGGAAACTGCAAGATGCAATTTAAGGCACGAAGCGAGATGAAAAGAACAAAAGTAGTGTAATGTTACATGTACCAATGAGAATTTCGGTAGCAAACACACTATTCAGTCTTGACATGGGAGAAGCATATTTTCTGGCCCTTGAGCATCTGCTTCTTTTAAACAAATACATGACAGAAAAAAATGTATGAATGTTTTGTAAGGTTTATTTTTCCTTTGTAGCTGATGGAAGGAAAAAAATAAGTTATTTAGAAAATTATAGTTCGATAAAGAAACAAAAAGCAGACTGCTGTAAAAGATATTTTCTAGATGATGCGACGATGATTATAAGTCTCCACTGAAAAACCTTTTTATGTTTTGTTACTAATGTCGGGGGACCGTCGAAAGATTAGAACTTGTCACGACTGAAGCACTGCTGCACTGGGGGACTACCTGGAATGGGAAATCTCTGCAAATTAACATGAAGGTCAACGCCGATCTCATGTTTCAGAGAAGGAACACTTGCACCTCCCGGCTGTTGCACGCCCTGCGTTCACGGGGCTAACCAACATAGTTGACGATGTTCACCGGGCTAACCAACACAGTTGACGCTCCCACAAATACTTAAATACTTAATCACGCTTTCTGACTTCAAAACTGTTTAGAATTTGCTGAATATTTTTGACTTGAGAGATGCCAAGAGAATACGTGTATCACTTTGAGGTGGCATGACATTCAGTTCTTAAAACTGAGGAATCCTAATGACTTTGTTGCTTTCATACAAAGGATGATCGCCTTTCTTGAGAAAATATTATGTATGATGCGACAATTATTTGCGGAAATAGATATTTTTTCTTGAATGCCAGTCAGGAATATTCTCCGTTGAATAAATGTCTTCATCGCTGTATACCATAACAAACCTAATAATCATAATATTCATTCCCGCTCAAATTGTGTAACTATACAAAAAAATCGCAATATTTTTGTTGAACAGAACTCTTTCTTGATCTACGCAGTTTAGGTTTTCTTGCAGATTTTGATGCATCCACTATATACCAATGAACTTTTCTTTTGTTACACCTTTTTGCTCTTCTGGATCGGGAATCTTTGATGACCATTTTCAACTATTCTTCCCTTTACCAACTCTGTCTTGACAAAAAATTACAGTTCAAATAACTGCGTGCGGCCCAAGAACGGAAATTAAAACAATAATACAAATTTTGTAAATTCCATATAGCAGTAAACGCCCATAGAAATGATAGGAAGATATAAGCGGAATGGACTCTGATAATTCTTCTAGAGGAATGCTGTGACTGATAATTCTTCCGAATATACAAAAAGTTCACCTAAATTAAATGGACACTGATCACTTTTTCCATGTGCATTGTAAACGGGTAGATAGATTATTCTTTGTCCCACAATGTGATAGAAGTAATTTACTACATGTTTAGGAACAATATTTGTCAACTTTTTCATCGCTAAGGCCCTACAAGAAGTTTTTCTGTCGGAAAAATTGCCGCTTTTTGCCGCACGAATACAATACTTCTCTTTACTACCCACGTAGTTATATCGAATAGGAAGTGAGGAAGTAAAGACGTAATGGATCGCATATTATTATAATCACTGAAATCTTTTATGATGGAACATGTTTCGAACGATTGCTGGACGTTGCACTTATATTCACTCACTAGTAATGTAACTTCATTTTCTGTGACGTCTTCTAGAATTCAGTGGAAATACAATTATTCAAATTATCGTTTCCATGTTGTCTGCAGGAAGTAATAAGAGCCAAAATTTATTGCTTATTTATCTTTGAAAATAGATTTTATTACATGGGAGTTTTTGTTTGTTTTTTCTCCTTTCAAAATTCAAAATTTATTGCTTATTTATCCTTGAAATAGATTTTATTACATGGGAGTTTTTGTTTTTCCTTTCAAATTTCAAAATTCAAAATTTATTGCTTGTTTATCCTTGAACATAGATTTTATTGCATGGAGTTTGTTTTTTCCCTTTCAAAAATTCAAAATTTAAGTAGTATATGACTAAATGTAGGGATCACAGAATTTTGAAATGTGCACACAATTCACTTTTCCTCATAGCACGTCATACGCAGTTTTAACTGTTTTTCTGACGTAAAATAAATAAATAAATAAAACTAGTATTTTCGTCTAACTACACTGAATCTTCGAATTCGCTAACTATAGCTAATTAAAAATGTTCTTATTGTAAAGTATTCTCAAAATTAAAATATCTTAATGATTTACTGAACTGCACAATTAGAAGTTACTCCAGTCATATTTACTAAGTTTCAGCTCGAAAGTTTCTAATCGCACAGAAATATCCGTGACTTATATGTCCATCTATCCAGACATCCTTATTTTCGGGTTCAAAATTCCGTGTGTCTCCTTCACCAACCATAACCTTCTTTGGAACAGCACTAATAGTCTCCTAATCTTGCATGTGCGACGTTACAGCTCTAACGTAACTTAACCTAACATGACTTGAATATGGATTTTCCGACCGAGATCGTCTTGTTGAGATAATTCGAATATTTTTCTTTGCAATTCATAGTAAAGAGAGAAAAAGAAAAAAAATGTAATAGAGCGCCCCAAACCGTGTCATTTTGTAGATTACGGTATAGAAAAGACGTGTCTGATGCCGGGTATAAAATTTTATAAGCCGAGTCATGCATGTCGGTAAAATGTGTTGCAGTGTAATATGAGTGGTGGGTTGCATGTGTGTCTGATAATCCAAGTGTCCACTATCACACTAATCCACTACTCAATACTCTACCAATTTCTATATTTTTCGTCTTAAATCTCTTTGATGCCCCCTGAAAATTAATTCCCTATATAGCAGTAATACACTTACGGGGTTTTGTGTAAATGGTTTCTTACAAATGGAGAAAACGTATCATTTTTATTATATTGAGAGGGGCTTGCATTCCTTTTTTGCTACGCTCATTTGGATGAAAAGGGGCTTGCATTCCTTTTTTGCTACGCTCATTTGGATGAAAATTGCATTGAAAAGTAGAACTTCCATACACAATTTTGTATTAATCACCACGAACAATTCTCCCCTTCCTCCTTCAGCAGCGAGAACTGTCGAATTTACAATTTCTTATCTCTTAAGACACATCAGAAATAGATGCAACCTGTAAAGAAATTCTGAACACGAACACAATTTAAAACGTACACTTGTAAATAATACCATTACAATCTGGTGAGCACTGAAATGTTTTCTTTTGATTCATTGATTTCTGATTCCCGGCGAATCAATTTCTAATATCGTTAGTCCCGTAAGTGTTTTTATCGCGGGAGATGGCGGTGATCTTTCCCCTTTGGATGGCAAGATCTGGCGCCGACCTACGGGTTTCCCCCCCCGCCCCCCAGATATCTCCCACAGCGGGGCACCGCCCAGCCGGGACTAGCTCTCGACTGGCCTCCCGACGTGTGCTAAGGTAGTGTATGTAAGTAAGGAGCGAGGATAGGAAGGAAGAGGAAGGAAAGATCGCGGGTGGTCCGTGGCCCGTTTGTTAGGGTACTGCTCCGGCAGTCGCATTGAAATCAGACCAAGGAAATCTCTCCCAGTGGTACCTGCGAGCGCGCGGCGCGTCGGCGCCGGTCGGCGACGGTGTCGCAAGCCGCGTGGTACGCTGCGTTCGCCGGGGAAAGGACGCGCGGCCCACCACAGCTCCACGTCGCAGCGCCCGCGCCGCCCGTGCGGCATCTGCGCGCACACCGCAGCGCTCCATTCTATTTCGTTGGTTGGTTTATTCGTGTTTCCGGGCGCGTCAACTGGGTTGGTCATTAGTCCCGTAAGTGTAGTGCATATTCTTCTCGGGAGATGGCGGTGATCTTCCCCTGCTGGATGGTGAGATCCGGCGCCGACCTACGGCGGCTAGTGGGGTTTCCCCGACCAGGACTCTCCACCAGCGGGCACGCCCAGCCGGACAAGCTCTAGCTTCCGACCGGTCTCCCGGAATATGTGGTAGTTAGTGCATGTTAGTGTAAGTGTGTGTGTAAGGGAGAGGATAGGACAGGAAGGGAAGGACAGATCGCGCGCGGTTCGTGGTCCGTTTGTTAGGGTACTGCTCCGGCATTCGCCTGGTGTTGATCGGAGAAACCACGGAAAACTACCGATCAGAGCAGCCGGCCGCTAGAATTCTCCTCCAGACGGCGACTGAATTCGACCGAGCTGAAAAGCTAGTGTCGAAAATCCAGCCGCCGTTAAGACTGGAACCTAGAACCTCCCGGTCAGAGGCGCTGCAGTGACATCAGTTGATGCACTGAGCTACCGCTCCTGGTATGAAGGTCTGTCTTCTCGATGACATTTGGCACGGCTTTTCGCGTCTTGCTGGATCGTACCGCTAAATCGCGATTGTATCAAACAGTGCTGCAGATTAAGCGACATCTAACGTCACCACTGCGAAAGACGCGAAAAGCCGAGCCAAATTTCATCGAAAAGACAGGCCTTCATGCGCCATGTTATAAAAACCGAAGTATACCTTTCATGGGCCTTGTCCTGATTTCGTCAAAATACCACAAACCGGAAATAACAGTTACGCGGATCAGGAATGAAACGAACCACCGGATGGGATGACGACACGCCGGTCTAGTTGCATGGATCACGTGATAGGAGAACACAAAATTGGAACAAATTACCTGCAGCAGTGCTGGAGACTTTCCCGCAGAATGTCAAAACTTTTAAAATTAGATTAAGTAAATATGGTTAATAGGTTAATTTTGTAAAATTGTATTTGTTAACATGTTAATGTTGTTTGACCGGGAGCGGTAGCTGAGTGGATCAACTGATGGCACTGCAGCGCCTCTAACCGGGAGGTCCTAGGTTCGAGTTCTCATGGCGGCAGGATTTTGGTCACTAGCTTTTAAGCTACTCGAATTCAGTCGCTGTCTGGAGGAGAATTCTAGCGGCCGGCTACTCTGATCGGTAGTTTTCCGTGGTTTCTCCGATCAACGCCAGGCGAATGCCGGAGCAGTACCATATCAAACGGGCCACAGACCGCGCGCGATCTGTCCTTTCCATTCCTTGTTCTATCCTCTCCCCTTACACACACACTTACACTAACATGCACTACACTACCACATATTCCGGGGGACCAGTCGGGAGTTTAGAGCTTGTCCTGGCTGGGGGTGCCCGCTGGTGGGAGAGTCCTGGTTAGGGGGAAACCCCACTAGCCGACGGTAGGTCGGCGCCGGATCTCGCCATCCGGCCATCTCCCGATCACTGCCATCTCCCGAGAAAAAAACATGCCCTACACTAACGAGACTAATGACCAGAGCAGTTGACGCGCCCGGAAACATGAAGAAATCAATCAATGTTGTTTGATGATTGTTTTGTGTATTTTTAGTAATTACTTAGAAAACGGAAGTATTTTATGTATTCCTAAGTAGCAAAATAAACATTCTATTCTATTCTAAAACAAAAAAAATAGCGTGTGAGTCATGTGATTCCTCGCGGGCTAGCAGGAAGTTGTGGACCTGGACGCCAGGCACGTGACTCGTCGGGTGAATAAGGAGGCCAGGCAGTTAGCGCCGCAAGATTCACTTTCAGTGGGATCTCCGAGTCTACGCATGATATTCGCCCAATGAATAATCCGTCCGTGGAATCCGTCCGCTCCACACTGGTTGAATCTGGCCAAAAACCTGGCCGTAATGACAAAATTCATAGTGCGCGTTCGGAACTCTGACTTATCAAATCTCGTTTGGAAGACATTGGAGCACACCACTTTAGCTTCAGAACATTATTTTAATCATTTTTGTCGTCTTCACGGTCTCGTAAAGCTACCGTTGCTCGAAACACGCGAATTCCTTGCCTCTTGTCGAGTAATTTTGTTAAATTGAAAAATATTTAAATTATTTTTCTTTGGATTCTTTTCGTTTTTCCAAATAGACGCTTCTTTTGACCATAAGTTAAGAAATTTTTCAAGAAAAAGTGTTTAAATATTTAATGTATGTTATGGCTGAATTCTAACCTATAGAGCAAACAATGTTAGTCATGTATATTGTGATTTATATTTTTTGTTCTACATACTCCTTCCTCAATCATTTTTTTTTACTTATCGGAATCCCCAAAACAACACTCATTTACTTATTTTATATCCAGTTCACTTCAATGCTACATCGTATGATTGAACACTAGATATCCCGGATGTTTTCGACATACAGAAATTAATATATATATATATATATATATATATATATATATATATATATATATTGAGTTCTCCTCCTTATAATTACTTTTAATAAGAAAATTACGGATATAAATTTTTAGAATGATTAATCATATATGATCTCCAGAAATCCATATGTATATTTTTATGCACTTTTGTTTATTTTTAAATGAGTTGATCCGCCATGTTGAATTTTAAACTTTGATTATGATATTCAAATTCAGCGACCTCAAAAACCTATTGATACCTATTTTTACGCAAATCCACTGGCATTTGCAATGATGACCAGGTTTTAGGCCCGATGCAACCAGTGTGCGCTCCGGTGACGTGGTGCGGTGGCCGCCCACGGTGACATTTAAAGCGAAGTCATGTGACGCAGCTTGAGTTCATAAACGGACGATTTGGGGAATCGCTAACGCTGGACCGGTCATGCTTTCAGGGATGGGTTGCGGCAAGCAGTCTGGGACAAGTTCATTCGAGATATTATATACTACTGTAAAATATTTGCTTTATATAAATATATTTTATATCTAAATATTTGTAAAGTATTTTATCCTCAAGTATGTGTAAACCGATACATATCCTGACGACGCCACTAAGATAGTATCAAAATGTTTCAAAATAGACCGAGGAAACATAAGTCCAATACTGACTTTTTTTCATTTTCTGTAGATAAGAGGTAGTAATCGTGAATACATGTATAAGTCAAGTGAGGAAGGCATATTATTTTCATTTACAATATTCGTAAATAAAACAGTACAACTGAGTTTAGTATGATGGGAGTGATGACGGGAACCACACACATAGTGCGACAGGAATATTGACAGTCATCACGGTTCTGTGCTCGCAAGGCGATCTCCGATTCATTCCGCGTGGCGTTCAACCGAGCCTTCTCGCTCCTAAGATGCGCGAACAGAACAGCTCGACGCTTCACTCGTCAACCAAGTGCGTAATGGTCTGAATCGCTTCAGTTCGCGTAGCAGACCAAGGAGATACAACACACTCAAGGCCGGGCTATCAACGTGCTAGCGTAAGAGAATCGCCGAGGGAAATGAAGGACGATAAAAAACAAAGCAAAAAAGTTTTCCCATAAAAAATGACAATTAATAGAACCCTGCTAGCACAACTGCAAGTCAGCGGCAGGCGCGGCTGATGCGTGCGATGCGGCAGCGATGGTGTAGCGGTTAGCGTGTCGGACTGCTATACCTAAGTTTGATGGCTCAAACCCGATCGAAGCCGTGGATTTTTAAGGGCGAAAAAATCCTTCGTACGCCTTCCTTCGGAGGGGAAGTAAAGCCGGCTGTCCCATGTTAGTAGATTTACTGCATGTAAAAGATCCTCAAGCCTAAATGATGCCTCTGAGTTAAATTCAAATCGCCTGTTTCGTCGCCCTTATACCATCTTTCTACCTTGATTGGTGAAAGGAGTGTAACGAAATTTGTGTGGTCAGACGGAAGAGCAGGCCTCATGGCCTGAGTCTCGCCACGTAAAATAAGGCAAATTCAATTCAAGTCAGTAAATGCGCTAAACCATCACGATGCACTCAAAAACATCGTACTACCGTTTCACTCACAAGTTCACACCGAGAGTTCGAATGGCGACTTTCGCCAGGCATGACCAGAAACCCCCATGAGCCTTGGTCGTGCGATCGCAGCTGTCAAAAGCGCTTCTCGCCTTAATTTGTAACGGCTTTTATTTAAATGATTTGTTTACATTATAAAATTAATCGGGCGACAAAACAGAATTTTATCACATTGCAAATTCTTATTCTAAATATTATTGTCCTCTTCGTCGGTGTATGAGTGAGTGAAATCTATCAACAAACGGGAATCTTTGCTTCCAAGAGTGTACTGGTATACTGAAGTGTGTGTGTTAGAGAGAAAAATATTTTTTTTGTTTAAATTATAACTTTAATATAATATAACACAATTATTATCATATTATATATATATATATATATATATACACACACATATACATACATATAGTTAGTGTAAAAAATGTGTGGACACTCACGAATCTTTGTTTTGGGTCTGTGGAAACTTTGCAGAGGGATTTAACATAGATAAGACAACAAATATGTCCTTCCTATATTTCCACAAAAGTGGTATCTCAAAGCCAAACAAATACCTTGATACTTATGAAAAAAGAAACACGGCGCGAAATTGGGGCGCAAAAATTTGTTGCGCACTAATAGTTCTAATAAACACGTTTGCTGAAAAGTCACGTTAATATTTTGTGGGATTTCCCTTGAAAGTAATAATAGCCCTAAGTCTCTGTGGCATAAAATTCACAAGATTTTGCTAATTCACAACATTTGAGGAGAAATATTACTATATTCTTCTCGTAACGCTCTTGTCAATTCTGTTTTGTTTGCAACTTTTCTATTTCTAATTTTTTTCTCCAGAAAACCCCATAAATGTTCTATTAGTTTTAAGTCCGAGGACTGAGGAGGAGGGTGCAGTTGTTTTGGTGTATTGTAAAAATAACCAAAGTTTCGTACTGAAAGCAATGTGATCATTGTCCTGTTGAAAAATGTAAGACTGTCCTAATTTCACTGAAGCAGCAATGGATCTCAAATTAAGTTTTAAAATGTCAATGTAGTCATATAGATTCATTATAATGTCTATGAAGTGTAAATTTCCGACTCCATCAGCACTCGTACACCCCATATCACCCGAACCACATCCGTGTTTTACGGTCGGAATTAAATTCTGCGGCTCGAACTCTGCGTTCTTTTTCTTCTCACTAGACGCCGAACGGAAAATTGGCTCTCATCCGAAAATATGATGTTTTTAGTTAATGAAGAGAGCAATAAATTACAATATTTTTTTCCTCCTAATTTTCTGACGCCTAAAACTGCAATCAGAGTTATTATTGAGTAAAGAGGACAGGTTTTCCTTTATATATATATATATATATATATATATATATATATATATATATATATATATATAAAACCACGTGATTGTAATACAGCCGAAAGAAATGAACATATATTTACTTCCAGTATACAGAAAAATATTAAATATCCCAATGAAACTAATATCGGATGTACTATTACCAAAGAGAACCGACGGCTGCAGAACCCTCCGTCTCAAATGTATTTTCTGGCCAACAGCCCGTTCGCTGGCATAGAAATTAAAAGCAATATTTTCCCAGCCGCTGCAGCAACCACGCACGGGCCCCCGGGGGTGCGGGCCAATTACCGCGTCCAAAGCCTCCCAGGCCGCCCACTTATTAAAAGCCTTCCGGCGCTCCTGCTCACTGCAGCCCTCCACCGATCGTATCTCCAAACAGAACCAAGCTCTTTGGGAGCGAATTTCATTTCCACCGAAAACAAACGCCGCGAGGAACAAACAAAAAAAAAACAAAATTAAAAAAGGCAGTCGGGAATGTTTCATCCCTCGCCTTCAAAATGGCTCCCGGTGCTGCAGTTGACGATGATGATAATAATAATCATAATAATGACCGGTCCCGCCGCCATGCTTCCACGCGAACGCGGCGCCGGATTGGTGGAAAGCGCGAACCGGCGTTTCGGGGCGGGGGCTTCATCCCGCTTTCCCCCACCCCGCGCCGCGAGTCCAGAGCCCCCCCACCCGCGGCCCATGGCCACGCCCTCTCCCCCTCCCCAGCGCTGCTAGGCGGCCATTACCGCTCGCGCGCTGCCGCCCTGCGACGCTCGCCATGGGAAAAACGCGTCCTTTCGATTATCTGGCCTCGCATCGAATGTGACTGACCTCCTAGCCACAAATAATTGCTCTGACGTAAACAGATCGTTGGAATAGTGCTAAGCAATCACGTGCTGAGAGCCCTCGCTGGATCGGGGCTCCAATAACTTTTAAATAAACATTTATATTTCGTCATAAATATAAATATTTCTTTTGTTATTCGTGAAAATAAATGCGC
Source organism: Teleogryllus oceanicus (assembly GCA_964035755.1). Classification (NCBI taxonomy): domain Eukaryota; kingdom Metazoa; phylum Arthropoda; class Insecta; order Orthoptera; family Gryllidae; genus Teleogryllus; species Teleogryllus oceanicus. The sequence continues at coordinate 55,630,379 of CAXIVR010000002.1, read as the reverse complement.
TTAAATCCAGAGCAACGAACAAACTAAATCAACAAATGAGCCACAGCCAAGAGCAGAATGGGTATTAAATTCTCGAATTTGAGATTTTTGATAAAGAAAAGAGACTACTTGATTCACTTTGCTCAATGATCGCTCATTTAAATCTATCATAATATCGGCGTTTATACATCAAACATGTATTTTGTATTGTCATTTTCTAAAAAAATGTAATATTTTTAAAACAGTTCCCAATTTTTAACGCATGGAAGTGCAGCGTCCTTGCTGATTCTAATTCCATCGAAATGTATAGTGCAACTAAATATAATATTTGTTATATAAATAACTACTATAATTATTTACAATATAAGTATCGTAAGACATCTTATTAGATAACGAGTTTCGACTTTGGAGAATTATCGAACGAAACCATAAACCATGAAATTGAGATATTCGTGTATGTGCTCCATAGATGTATCTAGATGTTGGGATGCAATGTCAAAACCTTTACTTTCCTTTTTCTCAAAACTTTCCTACAGTGGCGTAGCATGTTATTGCCCCGAGGTCTTCGTATTATCGTATAACGTTTTATTCACTTTGTAAAAATTAAAATGAACTACATTTTTTGGTTAAATTTTACTTTTTATCTCGCCACATGTTACAGACTGTACATGTTGATAATACTTGATATGAAGTCACAGATTATTCGAACACTTGTTTCCTAATACGAAACTGATCTCACAGTTTCATGAAATTTGACATCAGACAACAGAAGTGGATATATTATTCGTATTTTTGATTTCAAATCGTATACATAAATTAATTTATTTCTCATGCGTATTAAAACAAGAAATACAGTTTTCTTAAAAAATATTGCAAATAATTGCAAAGTATTTCACTTTTTAAATTATTTAATGAAGTGTGTACGTAGAGTAAAGATAAAATTATTTCGAGTCAAATTGGCATTTAAAACAACTGCCATGAAAATTACTGCCAATGAAGACTTCATGGTCAGAGGATTTAATAGCTTAACACAACGCTAAAAAGTTATAAAATGCAACAATTGTGATCTTGACTGCATAAATCTGGAATTTTTCAACTATAAAAAAATAACGATACAAGAATCATGGATACACCTATATACACAAAGTGAATAATCCATATTGGCCCCTAAGCTCTCATGTTTGTAGACTCATACTTTTCTGATTCCATACGGGTATTACATAGTTTCGTTTCCCATAATGATTTGATTACGGCTGTTAAATATCACAGTATTATTAGGTGGCACATAATTTTTTCATCCTTAGGGCTCCCCAAAATGATGATGTTTTTCTAAAAGGAGGGAGTTAATCCGATCCTCTACTGGTTCCGAGGCCCTACGATATATCCGAGGCCCTACGGTTAACATATAAAAATCAAAATTTTAGGACATTATTTTTCCAAAATTTTAGGATAGAAATGCAGTTATAAATTGATCATTTGTGGCTCTTAAAAAAATGATTTCAACATTCCATAGCGTATCGAGAAAACAACAAGGAAGAATTTCCGACATTATTTTGAACAATATTAGTAATACAGTATCAGAACCATCATGACACTTCTCTAAAATTCGCTACCCCACGCTCAACTAGGTAAATTCAGAATTATAATAAAACGATCTTCACTAAGAAGAACATACCTGATTGCCGCTCGAATTATTTACGATTCGGATAAATGGCGCTTTGGAGCGTTCTGGGGCGTGTAATTTAGCAAAATGACCACAGATCGGCAATCAAAGTTGCAAACACATCCTCCCAGATAGTTTCGACCATGACCATGCACGCATGGGCTAGGTTTTGAGAGCGAACAATTTATGGCGAAATTAACTCGGGCATTAATGGGTCAATAGCATATCGCTTCTCCAAAATTAGCTCCCCCACACTCAACCACGTATAATTCAAAATTTTAACACAAGATTCCTCAATAGAAGAATATATCTGATTGCTACTCACAATTAATACAAACAGGATAAATGGCCACCAGAAAAACCAAATGTGGATCTCCTTGGAATTAGTTACGAACAAACTTGTTCTCCGAACTTTGCAATTTCCAATGGTATACAAAATGTATGTATATGCCAATGTTTTATTTCAACATCAGATCTAAGAAAGTGCCCACAATCATGTAATGAAGAAATTCCTGTCAATCAAAAACCCGTGTAGCGCGAAGATATTATATCAACATGAGCTTTGAGAGCGTTACAAATCGACGTGTGGAGAAGCACACACTATCGTCTTTTCAAGTAATTGCTTTGCTAGAGTTGGTCAAGCTATGGTGTTCAATGCATTCTACTTGTTTCTGGCAAAAGCGGCATTTATCATCATGGGATTTTTTTAACCGCTTTATCAAAATGTCGTGTATTCAACGCCTGCTCTTGGGTAACAATTATAGCTGCTTCCGAATCTCGCTTCATTCCTCCCCTTCTAAGCCACATAAATGATTGATCATTAGTCTGTACCTTTTCCATTACTTTTATTGTCTGTGGAGTGGTATGTCTCTTCACGATTTCTTTCACATCTTTGTCTTTGTTTTATTATTATTATTATTATTATTAGTTATTAATATTATTATTGAAATTGAAATTGTTGTATTTCTTCCCGCTAATCCTAGTCTAATGTTGCAGACAGATGGCTCGTTTCAAGTAGTTTTGGTCCACATAGGATCAATCTTACGTGTATACCAGGAACGAAGAGTTTTGTATTTTATATATTCATTTTCAGCTCAACGTTTCGCACATTTAGTATGTGCCTTTTCAAGAGCAATATAGATATTGAACAGAGGTTGACAATAGCATAAACAATACATTTTTACTTAATAAAAACAAAGGAATACAAGAATATTAAAATCCATATATACAATTTGGTGCTTATACCAGTGTTCAACATACAACACGATGAAACATTTCTTTATAATATTCTGAAGGGGACGTCCAACTTGGTGGTTAAAATAATTCATGTGCTCTTGCATGCAGTACAAATGTTAAGGAATGGACGTGCAAACAATGCTAATTATTTTTATTGTTTTAGAAATTAGCAATCTTTGCACGTCCATTCCTTAACATTTGTACTGCATGCAAACACTAACACATGAATTATTCTAACTATCAAATTAAAAGATACAATAACTACCAAGATAAAAGTGACTGGGTCACTGTTTCCTCGAAAGATTGCTAAGATGTAAAATAGTACGTACGAGATAATTCGTACGTGATGTTAGGTTGCCATAGTACTTACGGGAGTTACGAAGAACAAGGTGATGTTACGTCTTTCCCCAGGATCAAAAAGACCCATGTGCCCGCCTGTCAGCCTCATGATCTGCGGAGGAAGAGACATTTATGTTAGCAGGAGAGAACTTCAAGGGATCAATAAAAAAACTTTCCCCTTTTTTCACCCCCGCTCCCGTAATCATATATTTAACTCTTACAAGAACTTCCTTGAGAAGAATGTTCCTAATCCTTCCTCGCTTACTGAAATGTGTTGTATTATTTCTAACTACTTTTTTAATTATAGAGAAGGCTGGAACCGCAAAATAAGAGGCAACCGCTGACAAGTGGAAACGCCGACAAAAGTAAAAAAAAGTAAGTGCTAATTTAATTTCTGAATGCTATTATATATATATATATATATATATATATATATATATATATATATATATATATATATATTGGGCGAACCACACAATTTTACCAACATTGCGTCTACAACGTGTTCGAGCTAACAATATATAGCTCCTCTTCTAAATATCATTGAAAGAATTTGATTCACACGTGCGTAATAAACACAAAGTAATGAGCGCTAGATAAAATTTAACACACGAATAATTGCGTAATGAAATAAAGCGCGCGCAATTGCAGATTAATAATATAATAAAGATGAACTGAAACCGTTAAAATAAAATGAACAGACAATTGAGATGTTACTATGTCAATATGTTATTAAAGAAACAAGTTTGATATGGACATCATCATTATGTTACAGCAAACATTTTTATTTCAATATTGAATCTACAACGGCACGATTCCATTTTTTAACAGTGGTGACTCGTACAGGATTCTTAAGAGGAGGAAACAAGTCATTAAATGAAACACACACATAAAGCACGCAGATACGCAGATAACACGGCAGGCAACACACGCAGATAAAAGTGAAATTCTTTACCTCGGCGGTATCGCTACTGGCAGAAGAAATCTGCTAGTAGCTCCCTTAAGGATAGAAATGATCATGCAAGAAATTCGCATTTGAAACCACACCCTCCTCCCTATTCTAGCATTTCCGTATTAAGTCCATAATTTATACTTTTCTTCAAGACCGTTTTTTTCCTACGTCACTTGTTTTAGTGTTTCCGTGTAATTGTACGAACTGAATGTATTTAATATAACAGTACAATATACCCTTATCAATATAATCTATTCTCATTTAACTTTATTACCGAACATAGAGGTACACTTGCTGGTATTCACTCGCTTAGAATATCAAGTAATCAAGGAAGGATCACTAATTCCGCATAGAGTTGCAGATTCTGCACGTCCCTAAACAGGTACGGTAGAATTGAGAAGCGCCGAACCAGCAAAAATGTTATAGAATATCTAAGAAGTCTCATCCTGTAGATTACGGTGTAAGGAACGTTTATTTGATACCTTTGGCCTCAATATTCCAGGTTTTAAGGCCCTTGGCCAATATTAAGGTTCGTTTTAGTTATATTACTATAGATTTCAATAATATAGATTTCAATAATACTGCCGAGTGTTACGGGTGGCATGACATGAATTGACGCGTTTTTTAACAGATCCTTCATATTTTAAAATTAAAGTGGAATTCGTCTCTTCTTCATAAAATTCTCTTTCTTTTCTTATAAGGATTGGTTGCATGTGACAGTTACAAAGCTCAACTATACTACTGAAATAATATAGGAGATAATCAATGTAATATTGTTTTTACCAAAAACTGTTAATGAATTTCATAGCGATGATGCTCCTTCAGATACTGAAGAAATGGTTGAAAATGTCATGGCATCGCTTCCACCACAGAAAAGAAAGCTTGAGAACAGACTTACGGAAATTCAAAAAATTAATGTAACGGAAGAAATAACGAAAATAATACAAACCCCCTTTACTACGGGCATTTTACTCAATGTCATGCTTCATGCTAACATTTTAACAAAAAATAGATATAAATATGCACATCTGATTGCATTTCTTCAAATTGCATTCAAAACATTCTTTGCATTCAACACATGCACTACACTAACGGGACTAATTACTAAAGCAGTTGACGCGCCCGGAAACACGAAAAAATCAATCAATCAACCTATTCACAAAGCAAATAGCAAGTAGACAGCAAATATTTAACGATGAAAGTGGCACTGTAGGCATGCAGCATTAAGCATTGTAGGAAATCCATTGTCGTAGAACGCAACATTATCGTCAGTAGGAATTAACGTACCTTCAGAAAAATGAGTTTTTGCATGTCGTACAATCGAAAACATAAGTTAAAACTATGAACTAATTGGAACTGAATACCTTGAACAGGATCTAAAAGCTTTTATTGAACATCTGTGTATCTCTGAGTCCATTTTTGCTTTTATAAGCATTAGAAGATAGTAACACGTATGATAGACCCCTACAGGGAATCAAAGGTGCCTCAATATACACATTACCTCCAAATCCTTAACAATTTCTGACATATTTGAATTAACTTAAAAAAATTAGCCATTAAGTTCATGCCTTATTATATTGGTGAAATGGTTATTGTATTCTTAATTATTCCCATCTTATTGTGTGTTAGTGTTGAATTCGTGTTTAGAGGTGGTGGCGAAAACTACGTAAAGCGTCAGTTACGAACACATTTGTCGTAGACGACAAAACGAAGAATGTCGGGACCTGTCAATCGAAATCCCGTCATTAGATGCCGGCGCATGTGCAGTTCAGTTCTCCACAGAATTATGTTACGTCTTTCAAATCAACGACTTGCAAAACCTCTTCATTATTACGTTAGCATGGTTGAATAATTGATTATTGATTTCGAGCGCGTCATTGGTTCCGTAAGTGTAGTGCATGTGGTATTTATCGCGGGCGGTAATGGTGATCTTCCGCCGGTGAAAGACGAGATCCGGCGCCGAACCACCCGTGGGCTTGCGGAGTTTTCCTCAAGCAGGTATCTCCCACCAGCGTGGCACCGCCCTAACCAGGACAAGCTCTAATGGATTCCCGACATGTGTGATAGGGTAGTGCACGTAACTGTGAGAGTGTTAATAAGGGTGAGGATAAGATTAGAAAGAGGAAGGAAAGAAGCGGAAGGTAGAACGCGCGATTAGCAAATTTACGCGTAGAAAAGGTAGAGGACGATGGAAAGTGTATGCGCTTCGTCAGTGACGGTAGCTGAAGCTTACCTTCTGGAGGAGGAGGGTCGTAATTATTTGCCCCTGATTGGAAGCAACCCGTCGGGCTCCTTCAAATCCCATAAACACCCCGTTCTTTTCACTATATTTACGAAGCTAAGAAGCAAATATTATTTAAAGGTATTTTTAGGTGATTTTTTGTTAATACGGTGCTCACTCTATTCTGCAACAATTTTGTGATCATAAAATAATACTTATTCGTCTCACAGTGTACCACAGTTATAGTTAATTTTACATTAAAACCTTAGAAATAGAACTTTTCAAATGACCACACACATTTTAATTTATATAAAATTTAAGATTAAAATGTGTACTTTAAGAATAATGCTTGAACAATTTAACAATTTCACTGCAAGCAGCTAACAATTGAGTGCCGCCCAATCCGTGCCATCACAGTTAATGACTTATATTTGAGTCGCGTTGCTGGGTCTGATTTCTTTATTCACTGTTAATCTGTATTGAACTTATTTATGGAGATATCAGACGGATTTGAAAACTTTAAAGAAAACTAGACATCTGGAAGCCCGTAAGTTAGTTTTTAATTTTTCGTTCGAATTTCGTAAGAAGAAAAAGTATTCAATAAAAGTTTTGTACTGACTATCAGTATGAATTTAACGGTATTATATATCTTAGTTACAAAGAGTCGCCCTCTTCACCATATGCCATATCCCTTTATAGTCTTTGAGTAACTCAAGTGGTGTGGATATGCAGATATGCGGTTCCGTCACTCTCGATTAGACCACTTCCCGTGCACCAACCGAGACATACGAGGTGTCATTCGAAGCGCATCGGACTCCTGACGGGGAACTGATAAGATTTCGTATCCAGCCATCAGATTCTAAGAAATTTCGAAAAACGTGTTTTTTCGTGTTTCGGCGCTGTGATCTTGGTGGATGTGCCGGAAATTAAACCAAGGTCATCTATATAGATCTATGTAGATTAACCTCCAGTACCTAAAGACATTTTTCGAAGAGGAAGACAGAGAGAAAGAAGGAGAGAAAGACGGAGAGAAAGACACAGAAGATGCAAGAGCGCAGAGAAAGACGAGAAAGACAAGAAAGATGCAGGAAGATGAGATAGGACTCAGAGAAGACGGAGGATAGGAAAAGTCGCTGGGAGAGAAAAACAGAGAGAGAGAGAAAGACGCAGACAGAAGACAGCAGAGACAGAGAGAAAGACGCAGAGGAGAAAAGACCAGAGAGGAAAAGACGCAGGAGAAAAGACTAGCGAAAGACCAGAGAAGACGTAGACGTAGAGAAAGACGTAGAAAAAGACGCAGAAGATGACACAGAAGAAGACAGGAGAAGTCTTAGAAGTCTTAGAAGACAAAAAATACGAGAATACAAAAATGAAGAATTTCCTTTCACATAAAATGAACTAAATACGTGGAGGGCCTACTGAGTTGCTCGGATCAGACGGCTGTGGGTGCACGTCTCCGAGAAGAGCATAGCGGTGTCATCGAGCCGCTCGCTGCACCTGGGCTTCTGGGATCAGCGTTACGTCTTCAAAGAATATCGAGAAGGCATAACTTTTATACGAGAAATCAGGATAAATCAAGTAATTCCCAGATGCAACAGATAAATGTCTGTTTGCCGACAACGCGGTTTACAAATTATTTTAAAAATATATACTACGACGAGTTGAAAGAAAAACATATCGAAATAACTCTTGACGAAGTCAATTTTATGAAACAATTACATTACCTAAGTTCAGGAAAGCCAAAGATAGTAATCGTGTTCAATATCACGAAATAATTTCAAAATTTAAGTTGTTAGTTCGCAATGCTGACAGAACATCTAAACCGAATAAAGAGGACTCTGAACCGAAGAAAGAAAAAAAAAGAAAAATCAAACAACTCAAGAAAGTTTAACGCATCAGCGACGCCACATTCAGCTAGTATTATATATTTTATTATGGAACTTCTCTATATAGTAAACTAGTGGTGCTACAGAATGGCACATACTTTTTCGTGGTAGTTACTTTCTTTATCTCCTCAGTTCGGGCTCTTTATTTGCTTTTGCCCCATCGTCTTCTCAGCTGTCATCTATTGGCACATAAAACTATTTCTAATTTCTTCAGTTGTTCGGATACCTAATAGTAGAATATTACTGAAGGGGAAAATCATGTCTTATGTGCACATTTGCTTCGAAAAATTTGGAGCGGTTTTTAAGAAAATGTCATTTAAGCGTTTTTTTTAATAAAGTTCATTTTTACCCATAGCTTTCGAGTAGTCAAGAAACTTCATAAGAAATAATTTCTTATGAAGTTTCTTGACTACTCGAAAGTTTTGGGTGAAATCATTAGATTAATCGAAACTCATTTTTTCATTCATTGAGAACTGTATTTCCAATTTAAATATAACCAAAAAAAAAAGGAATACAGAAGTAGGTAAAATGTAATAAGTTAATCAAATAACTTCAAATATTTTTAGAAAATATTTGAAATGACATGTGCCACACTTGAAAAATCGAAAATATTTTAACTTTTAACTCAGTAAGTTGCAGAAATATATATTTAATAATAATATGCGTGCATCGAATGCACAAGGATTGAGTCAATCCCGCATTTTTTTAAATAATAATTGTGATTAGAATACATTTACTTGATCAATTTATTGATTACGAATGTAGTTATATTGCAACACAATTGTGAATGTGCCCCCTTTGAATTTATTGATTACAGATAACTCCAGGTTCCCGCGTGTCAATGCTAGGGGACTGATTACGTTTGAGTCTACACGTTACAATTTGTCATATCTAGCGAAGAATCCATTGTCAAGAATGAGCAGTTTATGGAACCAGTTAATCATGGATTATTTAGCCAACCCTTTTCTTGAATAGAAACGGGATTAAAAGGTTTGCTAATGAAATTGAATAACTACACTTTCTGGATTTATTTTAATATGTTATGTTTGTTATCTTGGGCTGGGAAATGTTTATTTCTATTTCTTTTTACATCTATTTCTACTTTTTCTTAAGTATCGATTGTTCAGGAAAGTTGTATAGTATGTACTGCAGAAATCTACCCACAAGTCAATAGATACCATTACTTTTATGTGTACTGGGACTACAATAAAGAATATAAAAAATAAATAAATAAATAAATAAATAAATAAATAAATAAATAAATAAATAAATAAATAAATAAATAAATAAATAAATAAATAAATAAATAAATAAATAAATAAATAAATAAATAAATAAATAAATAAATAAATAAAATAGGTAGATAGATAGGTAGAGATGTATAAGTAAAGTGGAGGGAGGGCAGTACCTCGCAGGCGGTGGGGTCCTCTGGGAAGAGCGAGTCGCAGCAGTGCTGGCCGCGCGCCTCCACCTGCACGGCCTCCTCGCACTCGTTCACCACCGTCAGATCTGCGCAACGCGCCCACACTCAGCCCCACTCCAACACTCAAATTTCGAAGCGTGCAATATTATAAATACTGTTTTGGAAGGGTTTTGCATCAGGCCGTATGTGACCACGCCCTCCGCGAGTGGACCCTTGCATCGGCAGCGCGACTTGCGTCAACCGGCGTCAACATTCGTACCGCGTTCCTTCTGTTAGTTCAGCAAAGTTGTATAGTATTTACTGTACTTAAGACTGGTACTGATGGCAAAAGCCACTTTTTTTAGTTCGAGGAGCACGTTGATTCGCGTTCTTAATAATTCTACCGAACTCAATATTGTAAGAACGAAACCAATGCTCTTTTTAAGAAAACTGAACTTTTTATGTACGACTTCGAAAGGCTCGTCTTTTCGACGAACACCCCTTTTTTCACCCTACATGCCCTCCGAATGAATCGAGATAGAGAGACTGACAGCGGCGGCGCGGCGTATGAGCAACGGCCGCGGGACCGGCAGCGATTTCCAAGCAGCGGTATCCGCACTTCGACACAAACTAAGGTTATGGGCGATCTCAATACTAATGGTCGCAAAACAATTATAATGCTTCGTTCCACTTGAGAAATTATATTTCTGAGTTTTGAAAGCTACTGATCAAATTAGTAAAATTTCATGTCAATTCGAGTATCCAGCTCAATGTTGCAAGTAAGCAGACATGACATTTTTAATTCTCTTCTTTGAAAGCAATTGAAGAAATATGCACGCGCTAATCTCCAACAAAATCTCTCCAAGGAAAACGATCATGCCAATAAAATAATGTTTTGAAGTTATTCCTTCAACGCATGTAATGTTCCGACCACATTTCGGATGGGGATGATAAAATATACTTCATAAAATTTTTGCAAAAAGGTTGCATATTGGCTTCAGTAAAAATATTAGTAACAAGAATCTAGAAGAAATATAAGGTTCAGTTCAGCATTAGTATTAGATTCAGTAGAAACGAAGATGTAAAATGCAAATTAACATACTGACGTGAATTTCGAGACGAAAGAGCAAAAAACAATTACCGATCAGACCATTGTTACCGTAAAATATCTGCGAAGATTCAATATTACATTAACTGCAAAACTCTAGAATGTAAATACCTTCTACAGCATTTTGAATTTTGAAGAAATTTAATACACATTATTAATTGTTATTTATTAATGCCGTGACATCTTTCTACTTCACGACATAGCAAAAGATAGACTTAAAAGCAATAACGTAAGCTCTAGAATAAGAACTAAATTTTTTCTACCTAAAACAGATATATGTGGTAAAAAAGTGCATTAATAACATACTGAAATGCTGAAATGAAACAAAGGTATTTTATGTCACTTTTCTCAATTTTTTAAAAAGTAAATGAATTTTGAAAACGTTTATTTTTAATAAAATCCTATTTTATAGTCTTAGTAATATTTGACAAACTATCCAAATCCATTACGTCTCTAATTCCATTTGATCGTAATACGAAATTAATTAGATGCAGGAAATGTCCAAATATTTTAATGAACAAAACATACCAAATATCGAAGTACAGAAATAAGTCGTTCCTCATAAGTAGTAAGTAAAATTTCCTATTCGCCTTTTTAAATTAAACATTTTTCAATCAGGAAATGGTCATCACCAGCACCACAAGACATTCAATATCACTTACATTTTGGTCATCGAGTAGAATTTCTTCGACAGTAAGTGTATCTTCTGGTACATCTCGAAGGCACTATTGTTTATTTTTCGTTGAAGACGTTCTATTTATCGACAAATCTTTCTACTTAATGTCAAAAAAGGTATCCAATCCACTTTTTCAGTTACAAAACATCACTTAATCAGACGTTTCTATTGTTAGTGGAGCTCCTGAACCAAAACACTTGATCTTCTCAAAATGAAAGCAGAACGCGACATTCCAGAAAACAAAGCACCATCACGAAATAGCACCTCATGGACGTTGACCTCAGACAAGTCATCATGAACGTAAGACGAGAAATAAATAAAATAAAAGTCCGTGACATTTTCTCTCTCTAACAAAGTAACATGTACTACACGTATCAGTCGAGAATCCTCTTCGCCAAGTTGAAGAACGGACGGTCAGAATTTCGCCATACTTTCACTTTTCTACATCACTGGAACAACTGGATCTCGAACACTCCCACAGAAGCCATCAGCCCTGGAACTCACTTGCCACTTGGAGGCCCGCACCGGCCCATTTGCGAGGAGAAGCGAGGGCAACTTGTTCGACCGAGTGACCGCGGAGGGCGCTCCGTTCGCGGCCCGCGTTGGCCGACGACTCGAGGCCGCGGTGGGCGCGGAGACGGCACGCACCATACGGCACCCGGGACGCGACTCGGGCCGCGCGGGGCAATTGTCAAATGATAATATACCGCTCACCACGGGCTTTCCGTACGACTGGAAATCGAGAGGAGGTTCTTAATTATTACTGTGTCCCTCCCGCCCCGCCCCCCCGGACGGGCGGTGGCGTCGTGTTCCACGCTAGGCCTCCGTGAGTGCGTGCGGGCGGGCGGGCGGGCGGGCGGGGCGGCAGAGCGCATTCCGCACGCCTATGCATGCGGCAGGCACCGCCGCCCCCTCCCCGCCCTTTGCATAGCCGGTGCTGCGCTCTCAGCGTTCCCATCCACTTGAACTTCAGGTTGACATATGCTTCATCGTCGTAGAAAGCGGTTTCACGAGCATTAAACCCAACCTACGTTCGCCCCTATATTTTTAGTGTCCTCTGAACCAAACCTTTTAATTTTCTTTTCTATTTTATGACTGCAAATTTTTTTATTTTTGTAATCACATTATTCTTGTTATACCTTTTGATTATATTTCCTTCCTTCTCTTACAGGTGTTGTAAACGATGTTTTATACCAGTGGTTTTATTTTCTGTTTCATTCTCCAACCTACTTACATAGATTTTTTTCTTTGTTCCTGGTTTTTACATCTTCACTGATTTTTATTTTGTCCTCTATTGCTTTAATTTTTTTTCTTTTAAACTTATTTCGTTTCTTATTTCAGTTTGAAAGTCTTCATTTTGTTTATTCATTTCCTTAATTTCACTTTTCTGACAGTATTGCGCACTTATCGTCTTCTTCGCTTTACTTGTTCGCCTATTTTATGGGACAAGACTCTAAAGCATGGGGCCTAATAAGAGTGGGCATGATCAGTGTGAGAGCAGAATGCCTTGATTCCCAAAAAAAAAAAAAAAAGAAATTTAAGCTGCCATAAGAGAAATGGAAAGAGAGAAGAAGAGAAAAGAAAAGAAATGAGAGAAAATAGGAGAAACATAAAGACATTTGAAATTAGGAATCCATGAATTAACTAAACCAATTACAAAGATTTCTAATATTCTTCAAGCAGAGGAAATGCCTACAGCTTGGGAACAAAATACCATAATTGTTCTCCATAAGAAAGATTGAAAGGACATCGTAAACAATTGTCAAAAATTGTATATTTTTTTCTTGACATTTCACAATCTTCAGCAGCTGTCTAGCTACTACTCTGATACTTTCTCGATAGAACATGTTTTGCAATTACAAAGGAATCTCTCAATGACATCAATGAAAAAGCAAATATATTCACATAAAAAAACATCCAATATCAAACTACTACCTTCAAGCTACCATTACAATTACACGAAGCGGAAGAAGTAAGAATTTTTGTTATTTTCAATCCAGTTTCATAATTGGTTGGAATTATTTTATCCACTACTCAGCTCCCTATGTCAACAACGTAGTGATGAAATACATCATACATTTCCCATAAAAGTGCACTCAAAAGTTGCACCGATTACACACGCATTACCTTTCCACACACACACACACACACACACAAAACCATTCAAGCAGTTACGAAAGTGAAGTTTTGTTATTTTGTAACGACAAATGTATTATTCTTCGAGAATCAATTAATTTCATTGAGTGCAGAAGTGAGTCTAGTTTGAGTCCCGACGGAGGCAGGACTTTCGAAACTGGCTAGATTGATTGATTGATTGATTTTTTCGTGTTTCCGTCAACTGCATTTTTTCGTCAACTGCTTTGGTCATTAGTTCCGTTAATGTAGTGCATTTTTTTCTCAGGAGATGGCGGTGATCTTCCCCCGCTGAATGGCGAGATCCGGCGCCGACCTACCGTCGGCTAGTGCGGTTTCCCCCTAACCAGAACTCTCCCACCAGCGGGGCACCGCCCCAGCCGGGACAAGCTCTAAGCTCCCGACCGGTCTCTCGGAATATGTGGTAGTGCGTGTTAGTGTAGGTGTGTGTGTATAAGGGGAGAGGATAGTGCGGTGGTGATAGGGTACTGCTCCGGCATTCGCCTGGTGTTGATCGGAGAATCCTGGGAAAACTACCGATCAGAAGAGCCGGCCGTTAGAATTCTCCTCCAGGCAGCGACTGAATTCGACCTAGTCGAAAATCCTGCCGCCGTCAGGACTCGAACCTAGGACCTCTCGGTCAAAGGCGCTGCAGTGGCATCAGTTGATGCACTGAGCTACCGCTCCCGGCTTTTCAGAGAGTATTTAACGCTTCCTTCTCCGATAGAAATAGCTCTTAAAATAAAAAATTAAGTTCGGCCAGCTCATAACAAATGTAGTACTTCCACTTAAACAACAGCCTCACATGGCATCTCTAGCTCCAAACGAGAACGCCGGGGCTGAGGTTATCACTTGCACATTACAAGGGAAAAAAATGTGTTTTTCTGAATATTCAAATTCCGTGTCAAAACACCCGATTCAATTATAAATTGTATCTCATCAAGTATTTCCGAAATTGACAGAAATGAAATATTCATGATTTAATTTTCATGATTAATTAAAGCAAATTCTTGAAGCACAATTAAATTTTGAGGGTCACTACTTTCACATCCCTCATATACATTATACTACGAATGCATTATCTTTCATTCAGTTATGTACTAGTCATATACAATATATTCTACAGTTGCCAATATTTTATATAATAGTTTTATATCAGCTTTTACACAATCTCGTTTTGACAAATTATCTAAGGCGATATGTGGCATTGTCGGTAAAATACCCCTTCTAAAAAATATTACATCAAACAGTATTTCAACAAAATAACATCAAGATGTCTCCGCGATGAATCGGTAAAATCCCAGAATCCTAAAAATTAAAAATAAAAATGTTAACTTTGTCTGGAAATAAAATAGTTTAGGCTTACAAGGAACATTCGCAAATCGAACGCCACGAATAGCTTCAAACTTTTACTATGAAGTGTTGAAAACATCAAAAAGAAGTGGTGAAAATTGTAGATGCGGAATCCTACAACGAAAGGGAGAAAAACTTAATTGTTACTTTATCGTATAAGTACGTATACGCAGAATAATATACATAATATTGAGAAAGTTATGTCTGTCGGTATTGGTACAACAGTCTGAGAAAGTCATGTAATTCTGTAGAAATTCGAATACGAGATTTCAAAGGAAATACACGTTTTGAGGTCCCCTGATAGCCAAAAATTGTCTTTTTTTGACATACGTCTGTGAATAACACTAAAGCCTAAACTATTTGCAGTATTTTTATCAAAATAAATATTCCCCGATTGACCTGGCTCGACTCAAAACGAGCGCGATTTTTAAAAAATTCATTGAATTTCGAGGTACTTCACATAAAGACTTTGGGTCTTATTTTCCAATTTTTAAGTTCCAATTTTTTTAGATTTTTGTAGGGTGAAATGCACTTATAAATATGGCATAGGACTGATTTTTGCAGTTAACTCTGAATTTTTCACAATTTCAAAAGTATCAAATTTATTGGGCCTCCTCGTACAACCATATTATTGAAGAAAGATATTCTTCCATCAAATGAATTGTTTTGTTTAAAAATAGTTCTTTAATTAATATCTTTTATATTTCTTCGAAAATATTGATAGTTTACGCGCAGTTTTGAGTGAAATATAGGTAATTTTAGAAACAGATTTTCTCAAAAATTGCTCCAACGTTTTCCTTGAACTTTGAATGAATAGATCAAAATACTTTTAAGCACACGATATAAGCGCGTCTTTTGATTTTTCTATAATTAGTAATGGGATAAGCCAAGAACCTTTGGTTGAATTTGAATGCTAAAATTGGCATTCAGCGTTGGAATAATGGCATTGTTTTCAAACTCGGAAGTCAAAGAATACGCGTTGTCAGGACAACGGATTAACGAAGTTTAACATTCCATGCTTGGTGTCATAGCGCTGTGCAGATAGACACGGTCCCGAACACATTATATGAAAAAAGTTTGGAGAGAACGCAAGGGATCAGTCTCTAGAAAAATACTGAATCGAATACACGTAAGCGGTTGGTGAGGTGCGAACGAATTTTCAGCATAGGCTGGTTATTATGTAAATGATAGTGAAGCAGGAATTTATGATTAGTTTGAGGTTTAAGAACTTGATATAATGTAAATTGTAATTGGAAATTTTATTAATGACGTAGTTGGAATTTCGAAAAAATAGACTTTATGCTTCGAAGGAATGTATATTAGGGTAGCTCCGAAGATGGAAGGATTTTTCAGTAAGTATCTGACTATAGTCGGTCATGAGTAGGCGTTTTATACGAACCACAGATAGGAAAAACCGCGACCGCGTATTAATTTTGTGGGAAATATTAAGTCTTATTAATGGCAAATCGTTGAGGACATTCTGGATCATTTTTAGTTTATGCAAGGACGCGAGAATTGGTATAACAAGGATTCCATGGACAACATTTTACTAGCCAGCAGAGAAGTCATCTATCAAGATCTTATAGTAAGCTTACGAATTTATATTTAAACTCGCACGGTGTTTTAATGTTTTACATTGAAAATAATTCTCATGAGATCGAAAGAATTTGTATCATATGTAAGAATAAATGTCAAATGTTTATTGTTGAAAAAGGCTGATAATTTATACTAGTTGCCATCAATCTAATAATTGGTTTCAATCAATAAAACTTCCAGGAATCGTGATTCTGTGTAGAATTACACGTCCACATGCAACAGGTAAGGAGTAATGTATTTTATGTCGAACCCACGAGCGGGAAGGAAAAATTAACAATAGCAAGGGAAAAACCCTTCATAGTATTAGATGTTTGTTGAAATAGTATCCGGATCTGACAATAGTAGAAATATCAGAGAACAGAAGGAAAGTAATTTCACAAATAGCTAGCCCAATGCGGAGTGTGACAAGAACAACAATTATTTCACACTAAGGAACGAAATTGTTGCAATAAAGAACTCAAAATGTGCATACATATGTAGTTATTTCTTCAAAAATATTTAGGAAAGTAGAATATATGTAAAATAAAAATGCATGATAGGGTTTAATGAAATGATCCCATACAAGCATTTTCAAATTTTCGAA
Source organism: Teleogryllus oceanicus (assembly GCA_964035755.1). NCBI lineage: Eukaryota > Metazoa > Arthropoda > Insecta > Orthoptera > Gryllidae > Teleogryllus > Teleogryllus oceanicus. Next base: position 55,613,252 of record CAXIVR010000002.1, on the reverse strand, counting down.
CACAAAATGTGGCCGTTTCGATCCTAAAATGGTTTGGAAGTAGCTGACGTTCTACAGAAGTAATGGAACACTAGTTTTTTTTTCATAAGTAGTTTTTACCGTAACTAACAAAATAGTGCATAGAATATACAAACGATTTACGAGAAGCATGTGTACAGTTTCTCATACAGTTAGTGACGGACAGGTGCTGGGGATTCTCATTCTAAACCCAACATTATTTACGTTGCCATTACGACATTGGCCGGGAGGCCTGACAGTGCGAAATTTTAGATACTAGCAGAATTCATAGATCGAGTTCATCCACTGTCTGGGAAGAATTCTAACAGTCGGTAGTTTTCCTTGGTTTCTCCAATCAAGACCAGACTATTGGGAGCAGGACTCTAAAACGGACCGTGGACAGCGCAAGATATTTCCTTCCTCATCTTTGTCTCTTCCTCTCTCCTTTACACATACACACACACACAGCACACACACACACACACACACAAGTATCTTGAAAGTCCAGACGACATGTTTCGGTGGAACAATTCCCCGCTGGAGCATAAACCAGCAATTTCTCCGCATGGCAGGAAATTCGGAGAAGGTTAGATAAACCAGATTATTTAAATAGATTTGATCACAAATATGAAATTAGAACAATAATAGAAATAACGGACGTAGTAAATTCTCCTTTGTAAACAGAACTATAGTAGATTCGACGATTTGCCTGCGGCTGTTTTGAGCCCTTTCCTTGCTCAGCGCGAGGTTTTAGAAAAACAAATATAGGAAATTAGTCAATAGGGTGAAAATGTATAGTAAAGTGAAGTGAAAGGTGCGATTATGCGTAGTCTACAATAAAAAGTATTAACAGTTAATATATAGATAAAATGATAGGGAATGAAGTGAAGTGAAGTCAAGGGAAGGGAAGGGAAATGATTTCTTTTCTTTCTGTTTGTTTCGCTAGTCGAAAACGTCTGGAACAAGCGGTTTTTTTATAAGTATTGTCTATTATTATACTGTGGTGTTAGGTAAAAATGTTTACTTGAATGTATTTTAGGTATGAATGATTGTCTGAATGTGAATGAGTAGGTGCAGGTTGGTGTGTGTGTGTGCGAGAGTTCTTTGGTCTGTCTATGTATCTACGCGTGTATGTTTGTATGTATGTATGTACATTTGTGTACTATGTAAGTTCATTTATCTATATGTTAGTATATATGTATTTTCATTTAAAAATGCCATCTGCATATCTAGGAAAGGACAAAGACAATTTCTTTTTATATGGATGTTTTTATACATTATTATGTTATTTGTAATTGTAATTGTAATTGTAATTTTAACTGTACTTTCCTATGTCTGCATTCTGCCACCGGGCATATTCTGCCCAATTGTAGAATAAATTTCTATCTACGTCAATGGGTAAGTACTCCCGAATCTCAAGTTCCAGCAGGGGAGGAACTCCGCCACCTACTTACGAGCTCGGAAACAACAAATAGTCATCGAAAATAATTGAACCTAAATGACTGAAAACAAGTGCCACCGATTGACCGCATTACATATAAAGGAGTATTCCCTCTGACCTTGAGAGGGCGGAATTTCGTGAAAGGGTTTCGAATTTTGCATCCCTGACTCAAGAATGTATATTTCTCGGCGGGGTTCAGTAAATGCGATTACACATCGGTTTTACACACCTAATGTTTGTCTGGGTCCCTCCAGATATGCATGGGATCCACAGAACATGAGCAAGTATGCGGTTACATTTACTTCTGCTTTGCAAATATCCGTTCATTCATAATGTGGAGTCCGCAATTTTATCCTTAGATCAAAAGACAGATAAGGAAATGGCGAAAAATGTATTTGTTGCCGTCCCAAAATATTGGGAAAATTTTATATTTGGAATATATTTTATAATAAATTTTATACTATTGGGAAAATATTTGCAAAAGTTCAAAAAATGTTCCGCCTATTCCTACAATTACAATAATGAAGATGAAATTGTCTGTCTTAATGAAATCTGATCTTCAAAAATAGATCTACAAATAACGTCAAGTTCAGTTTTTCGAAAATAAGAGTAGTTGGGCGTGAGATATACGAAAAATTTAAACATTTTCATTTCTTTCTCAAAAACCGCTCAATTTTTTTTCCTTTGCTGCTCTTGGTAAAACCCGCAACATTTCGGCGGTTGCTTCGCACGCCGTGCCGGGCCGGGCGATATAAATGGATTCCCTTCTTTAAATGTTAACTAAAGATCTTCGGGGGTTCGAGCCCCGATTCCTAAAGATGAAATCGCTTCCACGCTACGGAGCGCTTACCGTATACCGTACATGTAATAAGATCTTCAGATAAGACCAAGGTCGCCTTTTTCGTAAAGGCTTTATAGTTTTAGCATATATTTGACCTATAAGACAAACCCCGAACTATCAACGGCCTAAGAACGGCAGTTTTTGCCTGAGATAGCGCGCAATCACGAAATCGCATGTATTACCACAAACGAGTTTCTGACTGAGGACGATTAGTTAAGGGATACTGCTGACGAAGAGAAAAATCAATTTGCCTAGTACAGAATGGGACCCATATGACGAACTTCTCAACAACGAAAGTGAGGATGCACTTCAGGAACTATTTGCCTCAAATGATGAATGAGAGACTTTATTTATTTATTTATTTTACGTAAAAAAAAAGTTAAAAACTGCGTATGACGTGCTATGGGGAAAAGTGAATTGTGTGCACATTTTCAAAATTCTGTGATCCCTACACTAAGTCATATACTACTTAAATTTTGAATTTTGAAAGGGAGAAAAAAAAAACTCCCATGTAAAATCTATTTTCAAGGATAAATAATCAATAAATTTTAATTTTCAACTTTCAATTTTTTTTTTAATCTGTCCCATAATAAGACGACACCGTGTTTTTTTTTTTGTTTTGTTTTGTTTTGTGATTCATCCACCATGTTACCTGCCGAAATACATGACAATTTAGTGTGTGCCATGCGGTTGGAGGCGGCGGTGGGAAAGCGGAGGAGCGGCGCTGGGGTGCGACAGGGCGTCGCGTGCGGCGCCGCGCCGCGCCGGGGGCCGGCCCGCCAGGGACGGTCGCTGCGCCCGCTCTGCCCTTATTACCGCCGCCAGGTGATTGACAGCGGTTCGACATTATCTGTGGTTAGGCGAGCGACCCGCGGCTGGATTGTGCTGCGCCGCGCGTCCAAATTAACGAAAAATGCTTTTTTGGTGGGGGGGAAAGAACGTCCTGTGAAACACGATAAGAAAAAGGAACAAAACATGTGCAACCAAATTTCATCAATTTTGGTGCGCGTTTTGCCTTTCAAAATACCAAAACCGTTAGTTAATTTTTTTTTTTTCCTTGAACCTTCGATTCAGGAATGCCCTAAGTGGGGTGAAGAAAAAAAATGCAAAGATCTATTTTAAAAAAATACCAAAACTGCATTTGGATTCTATTCAGTTCGTCTTCGCTGTGACCTGGGGGACTGAACGTCAGCGCCCACCGCGAAAGAAACAGTACCTGCGTGCTAATAAACTTGGAGACGCTAGGAGTCACTATCTGCTGAAGCCTTTCCTTTTAAATAATACACTACTGTCCAAACGTATAGCAGAATTAACGTTCGTTCAGTAAAAGAATGCCTGAATGGTACAGGACGCGCGTAGACTTACAATTCGCGTTTAGTCACATAATTCGCACTTAATCGCAAGCGTTAACTAATGCTAATGATTAAGGAATATGTTTAACATTAATAATAGATCATTTTCACTAAACATTAACCATTTGCGCATTTCCTGGGCCACTAAAACATCGCGTCTCTAGCGATTTGCACCTCGTTTGACATTTTACCAACTTTTGTTGTTTTTTCGTTTGACGTTTGGTGCAACTGATGTTACTGATGCGTCTCTGAGCGGGAAGCCCTAGGTTCGAGTCCTGACGGCGCAGCGGTAGGATTTTCGACAGTAGCTTTCCAACTAGTTCGAATTCAGTCGCTGTCTGAAGAAGAATTATAGCGGCCGGCTGCTCTGATCGGTAGTTTTCCGTGGTTTCTCCGATCAGCACCAGGCGAGTGCCGCAGCAGTACCCTACCAAACGGGCCACGGACCACGCGCGATCTGTCCTTCCTCTTTCTTGTCCCATCCTATCCCCTTACACACACACTTACACTAACATGCACTACACTACCACATACACCGGGAGACCGGTCGGGAGCTTAGAGCTTGTTCCGGCTGGGCGGTGCCCCGCTGGTGGGAGAGTTCTGGTTAGGGGGAAACCCCACTAGTCGACGGTAGGTCGGCGCCGGATCTCGCCATCCGGCGGGGGAAGATCACAGCCATCTCCCGAGAAGAAAACATGCACTACACTAACGGGACTAATGACCAGCGCAGTTGACGCGCCCGGAAACGTGAAAAAATCAATCAATCAATAAATCCACGAAGTCACGAGGTGTTAATTGCTATTTAAATATTAGTGCATTATTGACAATCTTTGCAAGCCACGAAAAGTGCGCTCCTTGAGCGAATCCTGTTACCCACACGCTCACAAAGCGAGGAGGCCCAGATGAAGCGAACCACGAGCAGAGTAAGAACGTCGAAATAACGCCATGACAGGAGACATACAATATCGTCCTTGAAATAGTGCTTGCAGAGTTTCTAATGCTTGCATGAGTCGACAACACAATTGTTCCATTTCAGAAGCCAAAATCACTGGAAGCTGTTAGAATACGGCAGTCGACGTTTCAAGTTTTCATCTAATTCGATCCTTCCTACAACCGCCCAAAAATACAATTCAAAAAACTTGGAAATTGAAAATTGGAGAAGGAAGCACAGAAATGTAGTTGGCCCGCTCTATCCTTACGCTGCGCACGTCCATTTTTATTGTTATTCCGTTTACATTGTGTTAAATGGTATATGAAATTCGGAAAGTGATGTTTAGGGAACGGATTTTCATGTAAAGACATATTTTTTACAGGAACAAGATACATGCATTCAGTAATATTTTATAGAGTTTACAAGACATTTTGAATCAATTAGAACCACTTTTTTTACATATTTTTAAATATCTTGGCCTAATTACATGCTGCTTTTTACCTATTACTACGTATTTCATAAAATTTTATTTCATTGATACTTCGAAACGGAACATTTCAGAGTTTGCTATATATATATTACTGAAATCATCTTTCTTACAAAGCAATGCAATGTGCTTCAGTGTCGACTGGACCATCATGTATTGTCGCACTTACTCTCTCCCTGTATTTCTTGAAAACTGGGTACTCGGTATCAAGGGTGAGCCGATGTATGTGAAGCAGAAGTAATTTCAGTAATGTGCTTTTTAATGTTTCATAGATCCCCTGCGTAACTAAATCAAATATTTTTACAAATCATTGTGTAATCGCAACGTTAAAGTAGGCTGGCTGCGGGGGGGGGGAGTTATACCCCCCTTAAACTCGTGGACCCATCACGGACACTACAGTACTACTATCCCGATGAGCACCAACTTCTCTTAAACAACATTGTGTATACTATGCGCGTATTTTATATTTAGAAAGGATCTCATTTACAATTACTTCTGTAGAGGTGGAACTTTCTTTCTCCGAATCCATTTAAGATGTGATCAGCGATGTTCTCTGTCCGGAAAACGCTTATATAGAGGAATTTTAAACACTATAATACAATTTATTTTACATATTTTCGATTTCTTCTTACACATTTTGGAAAACATAAATACGTAATACGTATTTTATATTCCAATAAATTCCGTTCCCTAGAGATGATCCTTTTTGTGTGCGAATCAGGCAAAATTAAAAATGCCAGTATGCGGAAATATGAAACTATTCGCATTCCTGCGCATCCGATACGTACCTCCACTCGTAACGAAGATCCAAACGCAACCATAATATATCCACACACAAACGTCCCCAGTATCAAGGACATAGTCTTATATCCGGTATGGAGCCAAATCTGTCAAAAAATTCATGTTAATTTTATTTATCTATCTCTACAGTTTTTTATTGTGATTGTGCAAAAATTTAATTTGCTTTATTGCACCATTTACATATTTTATTTGTGTCATTTTAAGTACTCCAAAGTCTAGCTCCAAAGAACGTCACATGGAGCAAAGGCAACCCACGGCAGTACGTTTTTTAGGCAAATGCATATTTTTCCTCTTGAGCGTTAAACGAGCGTTGGATGAGCGCAATCTTGAGCATTGAAAGTTTAGTGGAAATTCAAGAACCGCCCAATAGTTTCCATTCACTAAATTGCATATCATCTAAAAATAAATCTTTTGATTGTTGACAAATAAATATTTTCGTCGAACCAAATATTTTTACTCATTTTGCTAAATTTTATATGAATAAATGAATATTTTCAGTATCTTCAAGTTTAATACTTTGAAGTTTTTGGTTATATGGTGAAAGACTTCGCACTTTAGAATGCAGTGGACGGTCACACATCACATATTAAGTGAGACTTTTTATTTATTTTATTTATTTTACGTCAAAAAAACAGTTAAAACTGCGTATGACGTGCTATGGGGAAAAGTGAATTGTGTGCACATTTTCAAAATTCTGTGATCCCTACACCAAGTCATATACTACTTGAATTTTGAAAAAAAACTCCCGTGTAATAAAATCTGTTTTCAAGGATAAATAAGCAATAAATTTTGGGTTCTAATCCATGTTGTCCTTCGGAATAATTCTTCCTGCCGCGACAACATTGACACAATAACTTGAAAAATTGTATTTCCCACTCAATTCTAGAAGTCGTGCACAGATAATGAAGTTACATTTATGTCCAGAAGCAAAACAAGGGGCCAGCTCAGCATTTGCTCAATGGATCAGGGAAACTGGACGATAAACCTGATCGAGATGGACTGGACGAAAAACCTGATCGATCGGAAACCTGATCGAGACTTCCCCGATTGAGTGGAGTGCGTCTGGTTCCCGACCTGTCAAAACGTCTCAAGGCCACTTCTAACACTACTGTTGATTCAGACACTGACACTCCGTCCGATATCATACACTCACAACACGAGTGGCTCCCAAACTTCCTGAGATTGCACACGCGAAATGTGCAGTGTTTTACATACGGTGGCTGTTCAACTTTAGTGACATCCATCTCGGAACACAGTCTCTAGGATAATAACGTTCACATGTGTTGACTACCAATGCACTCAGACATCATTTGGTGATCGCATCCAGTACTGTATACTGTATGCACATATCTTTAGCACCTAAAAGTCCTTACCCTACACATCACTATGGAGAGAGAAAATGACAGAAAATGAGCCTCTGCCACGTGCGCGCCAGGCTAAGGACTGAGCTAGTGCTGGCCGCAACAGAAAATAAGATTCGAGTGGTGTGTTGCTGAACAGGCGATCATCAACGGGATACTGGAAGCTATTATATCCAACGAAAACATCTCTCAGAACCAACCAGATGCAACTGCCGATTCGTTTCATGAACATCACTCGGATCCACTCAAGCACTCGATGACACAATGGGCAATTGATGTAAATAAAAAAAGATTGTAAGGATATTCAAAAGCATTGCTCCAGGCGAAACAGCTTGTATAGGTTACGGGCAGAAATTACATTAGTAAAAGTGAAGTTAAAGTTAATTTCACTCTCATTAATTTCATCTCCTAGAACAGAAACGCCCGAAGTGCATTAATTTACGAATCAAAAACACATGTCACATACACAGTGTATTCAAATAGTTCCAGGGCTGCCGCTCGTACAACAATACATGTGTCGCTAACTCTGCGCAGCAAACGAAACCACGTAACAATATCCTTCTGTCATGGCCACCTGAAGTTCCATACATTTCTGACCAGTTGCAACTTGTCAACGATCAGTATGAAGGTTTCGTGTGAGCAGATGTCATTGTGAAGAAATTGAGCAACGAATATACATAAAATTTTGCTTAAAAGTGGGGAAATCGGCCTCAGAGACTTATGAAATTATTAAATATGTGTACGGTCATGATATGAGCCGTTCACGAGTGTTTGAATGATATTCGAGGTCCAAATGTGGAAAAGAATCGACGGAAGATGAGAGAGAGATGACCGATGAAAGTGAGAAAACCACCGAATCGAAAACAAAAACGATTTGAACACTTTTATTAATATCCAGGGCATCATTCACCGAGAATTCTTTCGACAAGGGTCCACTGTGTCTGGGGCATTCTACAAAGACGTTTTGAATAGGCTTCTGCGAAGAATGTGGCGTGTGAGGTCCAATTTACGAGATAGTGGCAATTGCACGACATCGCACCGTCTCACATTGTGCAGCAATTTTTGGCAAGAAGACAGGTAAAACACTCCAATTCTCAAACACTCAGACAAAAAACACTCCAATTCTTCAGACTTATCCCCTCCCGACTATTTTTTGTTCTGAAAGAATAGTCTTTTGTCCTTCTTGAAATTGAAGATGAAGGCGGAGCGGTACGAGTCGATAGAGGCGATCGAAGCAGCAGAGACAACAGAACTAAACAGTGTTGAAAGAGGGACATTTCAAAAGGCGTTTGAGGACCTGTACACTCGTTGCAAGCGTTGTATCGAATTACAGAGAGACTATGAAGAAGCTTGATACCAAATATACTTATATCCTCTGTGTTATATTGTCTATATGCCAACAGTCCTAGAACTTTTTAAATGTACTGTGTATATCAGAAGAGAGGAAATCAAGGCCCTAGTTGAAGCGTAGGTGGAACAGCAAGGACCAGAAGAAACAATGGATATGGCTGACCTACCTCCTTATTTTTTGATTTATTTTACGTCAAAGAAACTGTGCAACGTGCAAGGGAAAAGTGAATTCTGTACACATTTCACAATTATGTGATCCCTATTCTAAGCCATATACTACTTGAATTTCGAATACAGAAAACAAATTAGCGTTATTTGCTAGGATTGTTAACAAAATATTCACTTCGGTGTAATAAAATCTATTTTCTAGGGAAAATAGCAATAAATTTAGGCTCTAATTCCTCATCATGCCCTTCGTGAAGGAATAATACTTCCTGCCTCGACAACATGGGGAACGATAATTTGAATAATTATATTTCCCACTATAGTCTAGAAGACGTGAACAGATAATGAAGTTACATTTATGTTCAGAACCAAAACAAGGGGCCATCTCATCATTTGCTCAAAGGATCGGACGAAAAACCTGATCGAGATGGAGGTCATAGACCAAGAAGCTGCAGTTCAATACTTGTTACAAATTGTTTAGAATTATACAGTCCAAATGGTAAATAATACATTAAATATCACTGTTAAAATTAATGTTACATCCCTTTTTATGCTCAATATAGTCTCTAATGTTATAGAAACAGTTATGCAGCAGAAACGATTTCACTTGGGATTTAATATTTTCTATCGAATTTAATCGTTTAATGACATCTAACAAAGTGTTGTAAAATAATGTTCATGTATTGTATGTGAATTTTTTGTTGTAAGCTGTTGATACTGTCACCTGATGAATATGATTACTACGTCGAGTAGTAATAGTTATAGTTATAGACGTCGGTTTTTTTCTGAAAATATATTCCCGCCCTCAAGTAATTAATTTTTGATTAACACCACTGATTCGTAAATCATCAGACAAGGCCATGGTAATATTCCTAGTTTAATAAAGAGAGGCTTATATGAATCACGTGGGTGGGATTTGGTTATTATTCGTACAATTCGTTTTTGTAATCTAAAAGTCTGGGAGCTATAAGATGTATTTCCCCAGAATATTATGCCATATCTCAGGTGCGAGTGAATATTCGCGAAGTATTCACTACGAAAGGATGGAGGCTGACTGAATTTGAAAAAATTCAGAACGCGTAGCATAATGAACTTAATTTTCTGTTTAATTCATTAAAATGGTCGTTCCATTTCAGGTTTGACTGAATTGAGAGACCTAAAATTTCGTTGCCGTTCATTTTAAATGGAAAAGAATTGCTTATTTGAAATGGAAAACTGCATTGAAACCGTTTTGTTTTCATTTACTATTAATTTATTATTACGGAACCAATATGAAACACATGATGTTGGACTACTTACGGTATCTTTATCAAAGAATATTCGTATCATCCGCAAAGAGAAATGTTCTTCCGTTTCGAATCGTCGAGGGCTCATCGTTTACGTATAGTAGGAAGAGAATAGGGCCTAAAATCCATTCCTGCGGGACTCCACGTGCAATCGGCAAGAGTCGGAAAGCTGTGTACGTAATGTTCCATCATCAGTAAGGAATTTCTACTCTCTGATATCGTTGTTTAAGGTATGAACATAACTAATCTAGGGCAATACCACGAATTCCATGTGAAGGTAATGTTGAAAGTAAAATGTCATTATCAATGACGTCAAGAGCTTTAGAGAGATCTAAAAATAATCCAATGAGTTCTTTGTTTTGATTCAATGATGAGGCGACAACTTTAAGAAAAGAAAATATAGCGTTTCCGTACGTAAAAATGTTTGTCTAATACTTTTGAAAAAACTGACAAAAGAGAAATTGGCTGATAATTTTGAAATTTATTTTTGTTGCCTTTTTTGAAGATGGACTTAATTATCTGTTTTGAAAATATCTGGAAAAGTTTCGGTGCATAAGGATGGGCTAAATATGTGAATTAACGGGTGTATAATGACAGGCGACAAGTCTTTAACACACAACCAGAAATTCATCTGAACCAATCGAATATTTATTTTTTAGTTTACTGATTATTTTGAGAATTTCATAAGAAGTTTAGAAATCGAAAATCGTGTCTAAAGAACCTGAAGTCTAAAGATTCTGAAGAACTCGAACTTGGCCCCCTGATCCGGCGGATTGACGAGTTTCACGAAGACATAGAAACAAATTATATTCATACCCTTGTCAACAATATCAGTTTGCGAATTCGAAATAGTGAGTATTTGTCCATTAAACCTGGTCTAGTATTCCAAGCTAATACAGTATCCAGAAATGACTTCACTGATAAAATTGCCAATTTCAACCAAAATCGAATACAATCGGCTTGATTAAAGGTCGGTCGATCGGCTTTATTAAATTACAAACTGCTTAGTATTACCAATTTTAATTGACGGGAAAATTCTTCGAAGCTCAAGAATCACAAACGCATTTAATTGACGGGAAAATTCTTCGAAGCTCAAGAATCACAAACGCAACGTCTCAAATCGGATATCGCAGTTCATGAAACAATTCAGAGGATTATCAAAAATAAATAAACGAAAAGAAGTGTCGAATATTGGGAAATAGTATCCAAGCATGAGAACTACAACCAAGAAAAATGAGGTATCCAGGAGTACATTGTTACCCTCAAACATGTTGCTGTTTGTCCGTCTTCTCCATTAACGTATACACTGGACATCAACAAAGCAATATTTGTTGTCTTTACAATCAACCTACAAGACACTACACTAAAAGATTGAGGCGGAAAGTGAAAACCAAAAATTTTAATAGATTTTTTATGGAATATTAAAAATAGAAATCCACAAGGAAGAGTTATCACAGAAATTGCCAATAGAATGGATATTGGACAAACTGGATTTTTTCTATATGGAAAAAAATCCTACGCATTCTTTCGGCGCTAGTGTTGTTCATATACACCAGATAGACGCACACACCGACAGACGAACAGACGGACAGACGAAAAAACACTTTTTCGGTATCAGGGGACCTCAAAACGTGTATTTCCGTTGAAATCTTGAAATCGATTTTCCGCAGCATTACATAACTTTCTCTATACTACGTATATTACTGCTATATGCGCACGTATACGAGAAAGTAACTAGTGGTGCTATAGAATGGCACAGAATTTCTTGTATTAGTTTTATATTTTTTCTCTATCGTATACGTACGTATATACGTAATATAGAGAAAGTTATGTAATGCTGCGCGAAAAAACGGCGGATTTTCGGCAGAAAAAATTCGTTGCGGAGCCCTCCTAACGAAAAATCGGATAAATCCAGTTGCTAAATTAAGAAAAAAATCCTCTAACACGTGATGCAGCCAGAATTCCTGTTTTGTGGGTCCTTGATGCCGAAAAGTCAAATGACACCCAAACGTCCCTGTCTGGTGTATGTGAACAACACTGGCTCCTGAACTATGCGAAAGGTTTGTTGTATTTTTTTTGTTTTTTTTTAACTTAATAAATCCCTGTTGATCTGCCCTGAGTCGAAGCTCTGCGATTTTGAAAAACATTCATTGATTTTTGGGAATACTTTACATGAAACCCATTGTACATTTTCAAAAGATTCTCGAAAATGCCTCCAAATTTTTTTCTTTAAATTTCTTGTAAAAATAAAGAAATATAAACTTATGAAGCTGGCATACATCCAATTTTCACTGTTTACTCTGGATTTTCGAAAATGACAAAATTTTGAATTTCCTTCGGTGTCTTTCTACAACTACGAAATTAATGACAAATTTTTACTTCGAATGGAATTTCTTTTCCATACTTCATGTACATTGTTTTGGAACTTTTAGTATCTTCGTCCTTGGTGTGGACTGGCTTTACGGTATTGCCCCATCCTCTTGCCAGCTGTCATCTATCGCCAACCAATATACATTTTTTGAAATGTTCTCGATTTTTCGGTTTCCTGACCGCACCGTTCCTGATAGAACCGAAATATTACTTTGAGAATATTAAAAAAGAGTAAAACCTGGAAAGAAACACCAATTTTCATTGAAACATTTGAAGCCGTCTTTAAGTAAATGGCGTGTAAGCGTTACTGTTAATGCAAAATTTGAACCTTTTTCACAGAAAATGTTTGAGTTTTAGAAAAATTTAATTCTTAGTCATTTGAGAAACTTTATCTAAATGGAAATGTTATCTTAAAGATTGAAGATATTTAAAAAAAATACATTTCTGTAATTTTTCAAAAACAGTTAAAAACTGCGTATGACGTGCTATGGGAAAAGTGAATTGTGTGCACATTTTCAAAATTCTGTGATCCCTATACTAAGTCATATACTACTTAAATTTTGAATTTTGAAAGGGAGAAAAAACAAAAACTCCTTGTAATAAAATCTATATTCAAAGATATAAGCAATAAATTTTGGCTCCTATTACTTCCTGCCGCGACAACATGGAAACGATAATTTGAATAATTGTATTTCCCACTGAATTCTAGAAGACGTGCACAGAAAATGAAGTTACATTTATGTCCAGAAGCAAAACAAGGGGCCATCTCAGCATGTGCTCAATGGATCAGGAAACTGGACGAAAAACCTGATCGAGATGGTGTCATTGACCCGGAAGCTGTAGTACAATAGTTGTTACAGGTTGTTTATACTGATTTATACAGTCCAAATGGTAAATAATGCATTATGTATCATTGTTAAAATTAATGTTACTTTTCTTGTGATGCTCAGTATAGTCTCTAATTGTATAGAAACAGTTATGCAGCAGAAACGATTTCACTTGGGATTTAAACTTTTCTATTGAATTTAATCGTTTAATGTCATCTGGCAAAGTGTTGTAAAATAATGTACATGTATTGTATGTGAATTTTTGTAATGAGCTGTTGATACTGTCACCTGATGAATATGATTTCTACGTCGAGTGTTATAGTAATAGACTTCGGCATTTTCTGAAAATATATTCGCCCTTGAGCAAGTCATGTTTTACAAAACCACTGATTCGTAAATAAGAAGACACGGTAATGGTAGAATTCTAGACTAATGAAGAGAGGCTTACATGAATCACGTGGGTGGGATTTGGTTATTATTCGTACAATTCGTTTTGTAATCTAAAAGTCTGGAGCTATAAGATGTATTTCCTCAGAATATTATGCCATATCTCAGGCGGTAATGAACATTCGCGAAGTATACACAACGAGCAGTATGAAGGCTGACTGAATTTGCAAGAATTCTGAATGCGTAGCATAATGAACTTAATTTTGTGTTCAATTCATTTAAATGGATGTTCCATTTAAGGTTTGACTGAATTGAGAGACCTAAAAATTTTGTTGCCTTAACATCAGTCAATGGTACACTGTTCATTTTCAATGGGGCACAGAATTGTTTATTTGAAATGGAAAACTGCATTAAAACCGTTTTCTTTCGTTTACTATTAATTTGTTATTTCGGAACCAATTTGAAACATCTGATATTGTACTATTTACTGTTTCTTTATTGCAAAGGATGTTCGTAGCATCTGCAAAGAAGTCATTTTGAAGCCATTTTTGGGAAAATGGTGGATGAACGTTTCTGAAAATGAAGAATTTTGAGCTCATTTTAACAGAAGACTTGAGTTTTCCAGAAACTTTATGACATTATTTAAAGCACATCATAAATACAATAATGTGCGCAAATTGCCACTATTGTAAATATTAACGAATGAGTGACAAGTAAAAAATTACATTTTCGTAATTTTTGAAAAAAAACAACAACAAAATATTACAGAAAAAAGACATTTGTCATCTCATAGAGTACATTTAGCACTATCCGTACCAAACGTTTAAAGAAAAAATCTCGGCCTATTTTTAAGAAAATCTTATTTTTGTAATATTTTAAAAGTGTTCATATTGTGCGCAATATTGCTCAAAAACTACTATAATTTTCAAAAAATTTACAAGACTTTAATGAAAGAACTAATTATGAACAACAAGTTTCATTTGAAGGAAAAAATCTCTTATTTTGTAGTAGGAAGACGCCCAAAAATTGTACTAGTCTCATTTTCGAGTATTGCTAAGTTTTTCGAAAATTGCAAATAAAAAATGGAATACTAGAAAAAAAAATTTTTAGTCTGTTGGTAAAAAAATAGTTTTTTAAAGTTCTTGTACAATTTTTTGAAAAAATATGTTTTTTGCGCAATTTCTGCTTGAAATTATTGAAATGTGTACAGGTTTCACAACAACTACGGGCCAGGAGAATAATTGAATGAATGATTTGAAAAATAATTAATTTAATTTTAATTATAATTTACTAATGAAAATGCCAATATTAATTCTATTTTTACTTTCTCTCTTTTTTAGTTTTTACTTAATTTGTAGGCTCAATGAATTGATGCATTTCTTTTTAAGCAATCCGCAAAGCTGTATATAAATTTCGCAACAATGCCGATCGATACTTGAGAAGCTAATTGTTGTCGAAAGTCGACATGGTGACGGTGATAAGATACAGCTGTTTTATTTAGCCCAGCTGCTGGTGGTGTAACTCCTAGGCCGAAAGTCAGTACTTCTGTTTGCGTTGAATATCGCAGCAGTTTTTTATAAACTACTCCTCATAGTGTCCGGTGAGGTATGTCACATGTAATATCACCTAATCCCTAAGAAAAATTATTGCGTATTGAATAAAAGAAAAAAGTACATTTACAGTATAACTTCTTCAATAACTGAAAGAAAACTATGTCCGCGAAAGTTTTTTATAAGAGACTGTACTGATTTAAACTTCTTTTATTTAAAAATTAGGCCCGCAAGGTCCAAATTGTTTCTTATTGTCTTGAAGAACAGATATTTTACTTTCATTTAAAGTATTTTTTGGTGGTGCTTCACCGTGGTCGCTCTAAGGAACTTAAAGTTTTACTAAGGATCTTAAAGTTTTATTTTCCTTCGCTTCGTTTGAGGTGGTGTCAATATATTAAACGCGATAATAGGTTAACTTAATACTAGAACGACCGACGCTTTCATTTTGACGGCTACAACATATTCAAATAATGTTATCTTTATTAAAATGAACAGTACACTTGTCAAAACTTTCTGCATTACTTTTAATGTAAAAGTACTTGCAAGTAATTATCATGACTACATTGAATTTAATGTACACGTACAGTAAATTTAATGCATTGTGCATTGAATTTAATATACGTGTACAATTAAATTTAATGTGCAATCGTGTATTATTTAAAATTTAAATTATTATAATTAAATTTAATTTACGCACATGGTAATTACTTTCATGTACTTTTACATTAAAAGCAATGTAGAAATTTCTGACAGTGTGGTTTCTACTTTTCCTTCAAGTGCAAATTCTTTTACCGGCAAAGTGCAAATTCTTCGAAATACGGCGTGGCAACCAGTACAGATGCATGATGTTACATATTTACAAATTTCGTATCTTTTCTATGGAATAATAAAATGATGAATTGTAATTTAGAGAACAAATGGAGTCAAGTTAACATGTAGTTAATTTAAACAGCAGTAATCCTGAATCATTAAAATTAGGTAAAAATTAAATCTAGGTGCCACGGGCGTTAAGCTGTTGTAAAGATCATGGGTGACAAAAATCCTTTTTATTGCTAGTATTATTAGAAAATTTTTAAGGAAGGAAAAAAAAATATTTTACTTTTATTAATAAACAAACATTTATTTTATTCAAAAATACAAAACTATCAACACAAATAAACAATTCACAACTTATTAGAACATACTCTTCATTGTATTTTGTCCATATTGTTTTGCCAATTTAAAAACTGCAGAATAAAATTCCCCCCTTTTTTATGGCCTTTTGTCTCCGTCTGTTGGATTTATTTTCAAAATTTTCCTGAAAGTAATAATTTTATTGTTAAAAATAATATTTATTCAACATTACCTTTTTACACAATTAAACAAATAACAATAAAAGGAACTGACAGAGGCAATGGATTTGTACATAGGCACTGAGTACAAAAAGGAGAAAGTTACGTGCACAATAAAAGAACAAAATGAGAAAGAAAATTAATTTAATGTAAAATAAAGCTATTAGTAATATTATTACTAGATGATTATATTATAATTATATAATATTACGTATCCTTCTTCTTAGGTCATTCTACGAATAACTAAATCAGAAAAACTATTTGGTTCGTAAGGACACAATCCATTCTCTATTTAACAATATCCATTTCGACAATGTTTTCTTTCATGAAATGTTTCTGTTATTTAAAACTGAGACGAATTATCAGTTTATTAAAAATTCTCAAGGTTGTAATATAACTCTTTTTTTTTCACATGTTCTATCGATCGTAATCATTTATTTAATGAAACATTATTTTTAATTTAGTTCGTAATAGTAATACAACTCCAACTTACCTTGTATGAATTCGAGGGTTGATTGTAATTTTGCAGAATAGTATATCTAAAAACGTAATAGCTGGCAAATAATATTATCACACCTTCAATAACGTCTTTACAAAATACTGGAACTTTTTGTTTCAGGATCACAGTTATTTACTTTGAACTTACTATGTCCCACTGACTTCCTGAACTTCAGTTTTTTGTCTTTATTTGTTTGGTCCACTGTAACATTTAAACAGTCACTTGCAAATCTGCAGCACTTATACATCAATAGGTATAGATTAACCCATGTCGCATTTCTTGGAAATAATATTATATAATATTAATAATGAAAATATTAAATAATTAATACTAATTAATAATCAGACTTTACCTTCACAATTCCAATATGCCTGAATTGCTTCAGCTTCTCTCATTGTTAACCTCCTACCGCTCTAGGAATCTGCTGTGATGAGAACAGGAAGTGAAGAATAACATTTATGCGTTTCAGATGTTTTCATATCAGAAAGTTATGACGTTTTTTTTGATTTTGCACACGTTTTAAAAAAGACTTCCATATCTCCACCACGTTTGAACACGACTGCAACGCTTCAGAATACGAATGAATGTAAAACATTTTGAGTTCCTGAAATAGGCAAGCTGCGAAACCCGTCTTTGTCTTGCCTGCAAGGGACAGGCAGGGTTCGGAATTTTCTAAGCCGCACTGAAAATAAACCCAGAGAAGAGCCGACAGCTGGCAAACGTTGCAAAAACGCAGCCCGACTGCGAATATTGTATGTTCAAATACAATATTAAATTAAATGGTATTGTAGAAAAATGATAAATTATTGTACATAGTAAAATATAAAGCTCAAACAAAAATTATATTTTAATTTTTTAAAGGAAGAAAATATTTAGGGTTTTAATTTAAATTAAATTTAATGACGAATTATATTAATTTCTCTTAATTGTAAAAGCACTAAGTTTCATGTACTGAGTACATTAAATCTACTTGATTTTAATTTAATCATTACATTTAATGTACAAGTACATTAATACCCACGTAATGTAAAGGTGCATTGATTTTCATGTACCGTCGTACATTAAATCTACATTGATTTTGATTTACGCATTAAAATCAATGCACAAGTACAATAATCGCGCTTTAATATGCGTGGTACATTGATTTTAATGTACGGTCATACATTAAATCTAAATTGAATTTAATGTAATTTCTGACAGTGTAGGTAATTGTGGTTACTTGATTTAAATGTATTTATGATGTAAAATACATGAGAAAATTTCGAAAATATTGATCCACTCGAAATCGATATATTGATCGATTTATCTTCAACGCGCGATAGCCGTCAAATTCAATGTTACCCAATACCTGCTAAACTCAGGGTTGTCAGATGTGTTGCAAGCTCTTTCCCCACCACTACTACGGAATTTCTCCAAATAATCTCTGCAATGAAACAAAAATTCCCCAAATTTAAAACGAAAAATATTCACCAAATTATAAAACAACTACATGAATTGTCCCTGACGATTTCATTGGCTGTTCCCTTACATTCAAATTAACGAATCATCGTTCTCTAAGCTCGATCAGGTCCCCACCTCGATCAGGTTTTTCGTCCACTTTCTCTGATCCTTTGAGAAAGAGCTGAGATGGCCTCTTGTTTTGCTTCTGGACATAAATGTAACTTCATTATTTTTGCACGTCTTCTAGAATTCAGTGGGAAATATAGTTATTCAAAATATCGTTCCTCATGTTGTCGCCGAAGGACATAATGACGGATGAAAGCACAAATTTATTGTTGATGTGCCCTTGAAAATAGATTTTATTTCATCGGATCGTTTACTTTTTTAATCGCTTTTATAACAATCCTTGCAAAAAACATTTCTCATTTTTTTCTGTATTCAAAATTCGATTACTATATGGCTTAGGAATGGAATAACGGAATTATGAAAACGTGCACAGAATTTACTTCTCCCCATCGCACTTCACACACAGTTTTTAACTGTAACTTTTTGACGTAAAATAAATAAATAAGCTGCTCGAAGCCATATATATTCGTTTTTCTCATGTTTTTTTCTTTCTCTATGCCTATCGTTCATTTTTACTTTTTCGTATACGTACGTATACGGAGTAATATACGTAGAGAAAGTTATGTAATGCTGTGCGAAAAACGCGGTTATCGGAAGAATTCATTGTCGCTCTGGTGGCGAAAAGTGCATTAAACCAGTTGCTAAATTAAGAGATAAAACCCTCAACCCGTGGTGTAGCCAGAATACCTGTTTCGTGGGTCTTTGATGCCAAAAAACCAATTCGAAGCAAAACGTACGTTCATCGGTCTGTCCGCCCTTCCGTCTGTGAACACCCCTAGCGCCTAAATCATTCGTACTATCTTCTCCAAATTGAAGAATCTCCTGTCTATCTGGCTCTAGTTGAAGCTTTGAGATTTTGAAATACATTCTTTAAAATTCGGGGTACTTTACATCCAGCCCCCCACAATTTCACCATTTTCTCAATAACGGCTCTAAATTTTTTCTTTACATTTTTTGTAAGATAAGAGCAAAATACATTTATAAAGGTGACATAGGTCAGATTATCACGGTTAACTCTAAATTTTCGAAAATTGCCAAAGTTAGATTTTTTCCGGCGTCTTCCTACAACTAAAAAATTGAAGACATGGATTTTTACTTCAAATGAAATTTGTTGTGCATAAATAGTTCTTTCAATTAGGTCATGTAGATTTTTTTGGAAATTTTAGTAGTTTTCAAGCAACAGTGCGTGCAATATTTGCAATTTTAAAAATATAACAAAAACAAGATTTTTTCAAAAACGGCTCCAACGTTTTTCTTTCAGTTTTTGGTAAGGTTAGTGCCAAACGAACCCTATGCCGTGACATAAAAGCCATATTGCTGTATTCTTTTGTTTTTTCAAAAATTTCAAAAATGAAATTTTTGTGACTCTCTCACGCCTGTAAAACTTACATTAAAAGCGATTTCTTCACAGTGTTATATATATATATATATATATATATATATATATATATATATATATATATATATATATATATATATATATATATATATGAGCACATGTTTCAACACAAAGTTTCTGTAAAAGCACAACCGTTTTCTGTGAAAATGAGGACAAAATTCATTTTCAGAAACACTCATTTGGCTGTATTCTTTTATTTTTTTAACATTACACAAATTTAATTTTTTTAATATGTCTCACGCCGTTCATATGCATATTTCCATAGATTTGTATACATTATTGCATTTGTGAGTGGAATTTCTTCAAATGTCTTTAAATGAAGTTTTTCGAAAACAATAATTTCCTCCCAAAAAGATCTCCAAATTTCGCATTTACAGTAATACTTAATCACCATTTTCTTAAAAAGGCTCCAAATTTTTCATTGAAAATTTCTATTTATCACCAGGTCTTCTTTAATATTCTTGAGGTACTATTTCGGTTCTGCTATTAGGAAACCGAAATATTGAGAAAATGTCAAAAAATGTACTTAGGGCTACCACAGATTGCAGCTGGCCAGAGAATGTAACATTATCGTAAGGCCAGTCTACACCTAGGAAATTAGAAAAATTTCCTATGAGAAAGAATTTGTCATTCTGTAGCACCTCTAGTTCCATCACCCTTTTGTTTGTTTGTTTTTTTCAAAAATTCCAATTTTTTTAACTTGTCTCTCGTCGTTAATATTTACATTAGGGGCGATTGCACTGTGTTACATTTACTAGTACATGTGCTTTAAATGATGTCTGATAAAGTTTTCACGAAAACTAAAAACTTTTCTGTGAGAACGAGATCAAAATTTCAGATTTTCAGAAACGCTCAAACGTCATTTTCTCAAAAATGGCTCCAAATTTTTTCTTCAAACTTTTCGTACGGATAGTGCTAATTGCAATGTTTAAGATGACATAAAATAATTTTGCTGTATACTTTTGTATCATTCAAATATTACACAAATGTAATTGTTTAAATATATCTCACGCCGTTAAATATGCACAGTTCCAGCAATTTGTATCCATTATTTGATTTGTGAGTAGAAGTGCTTCAAACGACATCGAATGAACTTTGTCGAAAGTACAAAAGATTCTTATGAAAAAGAGCTTCAATTTCGCATTTACTCTAGGGCTTAAACGATATTTCCTTAAAAAGGGTCAACAATTTTCAACGAAAATTTCCATATAAAACGAGGTTTTATTCTTATTTAATAATTTAACAATATTTCGAATCTACCATTACGTATTTTGAGCGGCGATAGATGACAGCTGGCAAAAGGTTGGGGCAAGACCATAAAACTAGCCCACGCCAAGGAACTCGACGTAGAAATTATGTTCATCAAGTGTCAGTATCAACAGTTCACTACAAGAAATCTACATACAATACATGCACGTTACTTTACAACGCATTGCCAGGTGAAATTAAACAATTAAAATTGGTACACAAATTTAAGTTAAAAGTAAAATATTTTCTGCTGAAAAACTGTTTCTATACAATTAGAGACTATACTGAACGTCAAAAAGAAAAATAATGTTTACTTTAACAAAACCAAGATATAGTGTAATGAATTAGTTTACATTTGCATTGTATAATTTTAAAAAAGACTCAATATGCCTGTAACAAGTAATGTACATCAGCTTCCGGGGCAATGACCCCCCATCTCGATCGGGTTTTTGTCCAGTTTCCCTAATCCATTGAGCAAATGCTGAGATGGCCCCTTGATTTGCTTCTGGACGTAAATGTAGCTTCACTATGCGCACGTTTTGTTGAACTTTCCTTTTGCATGTAGTGGTATTAGAGCTTAGGGTGAGTTTCTATTTTGTTAACAATAGAGAAAAATCAAATCTGTTCGTTCGTTTACCGTTAAAAATAAGTTTTCTATAATTCGGCAATGAAAATATCTAGTTTTTGAAATGTTAATCTCTCACTTTTTAATTTTTATTATTATTATTATTATTATTATTATTATTATTATTATTATTTATTTTTATTTTTTTTTTAAAAAAAAAGGGAATAGTGAATTGTGTGCACATTTTCAAAATTCTGTGATCCCTACACTAAGTCATATACTATTAAATTTTGAATTTTGAAAGGGAGAAAAAAAACAAAAACTCCCGTGTAGTAAAATCTATATTCAAGGATAAATAAGCAATAAATTTTGAATTTTGAAAGGGAGAAAAAAACAAAAAACTCCCATGTAATAAAATCTATTTTCAGGCTCTTATTACTTCCTGCCGCGACAACATGGAAACGATAATTTGAATAATTGTATTTCCCACTGAATTCTAGAAGACGTGCACAGAAAATGAAGTTACATTATTATTATTATTAATTATTATTATTATTATTATTATTATTATTATTATTATTATTATATTTTTTCATCTTTCAACTATTAATAGTTAAATTGTTGGGAAGGGATTCTGAAACTCAAGAAAGCGTGCGCAGATGATTTTCTCCCCCATACGTCACATACAGTTTTTGACTAAATAAATAAAAACTTAGAAAACTTTACTACGAGAAAGTCTGTGCCTCTCTAGCACCACTAGTTTCTTATTGGTTCATTCAAATTTAAAAGGCAAATGTTTGACTCATTTGTTGACTAAATTTTCTTTACTTTGCTGATTACGGATGGTTGCAATATTCACAAGGGCCTAGGGAAATAGACGAAGTCTAAATCAGCAGATGAATTCATCTACAAATATTAAAGAATATAATATTTCTCTGACTTTTTGTGGAGTTATTTGTTTCGTTAGACTTTGTGTTGCGTTTCTGTATGCCGTTGTCTTTGTCTCTTCCAAAACGTCTTACTTTCTACGAAATGTAATTTTTACGTGAGATAAACAATTTATACAATATATGCTGTGATATTGTGTCTTGCCTTGCCATACAACCTATTCCATCTTTCAACGATTGCATTTTCTGAATTGACAGTTTTTATTGGAAAACCGAATAAGCCAGAAACCTGAACAAGGTGGAAGAAATTATTGGGAGTCAATATCGTCCGTGCGCGTGCGCGCCTGTGTATGTGTGGCTGAAGGGGTGCGTGTATATACGAAATAAAATATAGCAAATCAACTAATATGCTGCCCAAAATTTAAAAAGTTTAATATAATAAATCTACAAATTTACTTAATTTGTACAAATAAAAATTCAATCTTGCGTAATTAAATAATAACTTTTGCTTTTATTTATTTTCATGTAAAAAGGAAGCTTTATTTCATTACTTCTGAACTTGATTTGTAAGATTGATGTACATCTCCGAAATAAAAGCGTCTTTTATTTTTTGAGCAAGGAACATGCAGCCAAATAACTCATTTCTTTCCCAACCTTCGCTGAGCCTGTTTTGTTGGTAACATGTGAAATCAAACATTTTACTTCGAAGTGTGTCCCGCGATGTCGGCTTCTAAAAGGGAGAAATTCTATTCTTATAATACTTTAGTTTGCTTAATCGAGGGCTTGGAAGGCAAATATACTACGGTGGACATGCGAAATGAATCGTTCGTGTATGGGAAAATAATGCAAGTGGATGGGTAATTAAACATACTTGAATAATCTGAATTTACTGTGTTTCGGCTGTTATGGCCATATTTTTCAATGCAGGTGCTTTACCGTTGTGATTATACTTTCAGTTTTTCCATAATTCATTTTTATCTGTAAGATATTGTGACAATGGGTTACATCTGAGAATTTGTGTATGATTTCAGATTCATGAATCTTGTTATGTCTGACGTTATATACGTTGATGGTCGTGGAGCAGAATACAACTTTGATTCCTTTTTTGTACATGCAAGGAATATTCGCTATATTCATATTCCGACAGAGGTGAGAACATCTATACTCGCATATTCGCGTGTGGTTTACATAACCTAGAATACTCTTGTTTTGAACTTGTAACAACATGCTGTATTTTTCCTGTTTTTGTTTAGACTGTAATTTCAAGCTTGCTAATAGCTCACAGTGTTATACATTTTATAATTTTGGTTAACCACCTTCCAACATAAGGCAGTTTTATTCTAATAATACACTTGACTTTTTATAAGAAGCAGGTTATCTGAACTAAGTTGGTGCAGTTGTCAGAGGTCCAAAAAGAGTGAAGTCATAGTGTTTCATCTTTTTAATTTATTATTCCCATATTTATGGGGTTCACTGGTAGCAGTGACTAGTATAGCCAAAGGATAACAAGAATGGAAACAGGCAGGGTCAGATTTCTACGGAGAGGCTACGGGAACGCAAGTACTATGAAAATTCACTTTCTCCAACAAAACAATCGGATGGATTCAGCCAACCAAAATTGAGGATCAGTCAGTTAGGTATAACACTCCTTAGTTAGCAATTGCCAGTAACCTCAAACTTTGTTAAATTTTCATTAACACATTACTTTTGTTCCATTCATTGCTAAAACATTTCTATTTATTATTATTTTTTTTTTTTTGTATCTTTAAAAGAGAGCGAAACATTCCGTTACAAACAGGCAGCTATTCAGAGGTAAAAATGATTATGTTTATTACCATATTTCACTTTATGTTCAATATTTATTTCAGAAATATCCCTTACTTGCCCTAACTAGTGCCAGTCTATCATCATTAATATTTAAATAACTTCCCATACACATAGTTTCATTTGAAAGAGTCATTTGAGAAATATCTTTGTAAGAAGGTTATTTACTATTCTGTTACAAAAAGGATCTAAAAATTTAAAGATTAAGTTACTGCTTTCAAAATTTCAAGAACATGGATACACAGTAACATTTATAAAACATGTGACAATCATTGAAAAGAAAATTTTGTTTAAAACTTATTCAAAAGATGTACACTTTTTCAGTGAATAGATCTTCACTCTGCATTCACTTTAATTACCTGTATATGTTTCTGCTTACAGTGTCAGTCATTGGTGTTATATTTTAAAATTTATGATTATTTCAAATCTAGTGTGTGAAAGCCACTTACTTTTTACTGAATTCGTTTGTATGTCTGATATATTAGAAGTATATGGTCGATATTTGTCAATACATTAGACTTCAACAGCTACACTGAATAAATCAACAAAAGAATGAGAGCCTTAATGTCACTTGTTTTCTTTTTTTCTTTCTTACACTAGTTAAATTGAACCATAGTGTACATTCATGCTTCGAACTCGGAAAAGATACGATGTCGAAAAAATGTAGGAAGAAGCGCAGAGCTACCAAGAACACTTCAGTCGGTTCGTTAGTCTTTCTATGTGTGCATAATGTATATTTATTCTTGTTTCTCGATCCGTTTTCATTCCCCCGGTGTTGATCTTAAATTAGCGCGTTTTCGTCAGCGGACTCTGTTAGTAATTCCATGTGCTCCTTGTGTAAATTCCGAGTCAGCTGGCGCAGGGCAAAGGCGTGAGCTGGGCGCGAGAAATAGCTTAGTTTACACAAAGTTAATATGCAAAATAATCTTTCTTGCAAATTTGCTCAAAGTCTGAACAAGCTCAGAACAGCTAATACTTTTACTAAGCTTATCAGTTCGTGGGAAATCCGAGCGCTTGGGAAATTTCAGCACCTGCAGATAAGAGCCAATACAGTTAATTGCCATGAAATGCAGTCAAACCTGTTCCAAAACGAGTCGCGATCATCCATATTCTGTAAGCGTTTACTTTCCGAGATGAATGAAGCAAAAGCTACGCTAGTGAAAACTGGTGATGTTTTTCGTTTAAACGATTATGATTGTGTGGGTTTTGATTTGGACAATACAATATGTAGGTATAAGTTGAGCGAAATGGTAAAGCTCGAGTATGATATCTTATCGCAATACCTGGTAAAAGAAAAAGGTTACAATAAGGAATTTTTGTTGAAACCTATAGAAGATGATATGAATTTTGTTCAGAAAGGGCTTGTTCTTGATTTTGCACGAGGCAATGTGCTGCAGATTAACAGCAGTGGGTATGTATTGAATGCTAGTCATGGCACAAAGCATTTGAGTAATGAAGAAATCGTACAGGTATACGGTGAAGATCGACGATGGGGAGTTGCAACTGAGTTTACGAAGAATATGTTAGAAGCCTGGAATGGCCCATTGTCTGAAAAAATTAGAACTTTACTTGATTACTTCGACATGCCCGCATCACTAGTTTTTGCAAGAATTGTTGATTCACTGGATGCAAAGGGCAATGAACGAAATATTTATAATGTGTGGCCTGATGTTCTTGATGGCCTTATTTATATGTTTCGTAGAGAAAACTTCATGGACAATACTGGAGAATATTTTCCAGCAATGAAAGCACATCCTCTTAAGTATATTAACAGATGCAGTGATGATGTATTGAATTGGCTGAAGTTAGTTAAAAAAGAAAAGATAACATTTCTTATTACAGGTTCACATGTAGATTTTGCATCATTTGTGGCATCTACATCAATGGGAGACAATTGGCGAAATTTATTTGATGTTGTTGTTTGTTATGCTCGCAAGCCAGGATTCTTTACTGGTGGAAGACCATTTGTGGCAATTGAAGGACTGAATGAAGGTGAACCATTAAAAGGAACAGATTTAAAAATTGGAAATATATACAGCCAAGGCAATTGGCAAGATTTGTATGGGCTTTTTGGTAAAGTTACTGGAAAACAGCGTCCTAAATGTGTTTACATTGGTGATAATTTGATTCAAGATGTTTACACACCATCAGAGTTCACTGCCTGTGACACAGTTGCTGTTGTAGAAGAAATGCTTGCTGAAGGAATGTGTGGATGTGAAACTTGTCATATAGATGAATCTGTCCTTGTTTCAAATGTTTGGGGATCGTATTTTAGTTCGAAAACTGGTCCTGATAGTAGAAAAAATAGGGATTTTTCCATTTGGGCAGACATAATTAGGAAACACTCCAAGTTATGTGTACCATCTTTGGATGTTATGTCGCAACATCCTTTGGATTATAATTATCCTGCATTTGTCTTGGATGATGACAAAAGGGATAAGCAGTCAGGCTATTATCCTAATAAGCCTGTACACTTGAAATTTATCGACAATCCATAAGTATCATGAAAAAATATATAAATGTAATAAAATGTGCCATTTTAATTGTATGACCTATGGAAACTATTCTACACAAGCATTTGTTTGTGTATTGTGATAATTTATTTGCATGTAACATTCCTTAACAATTTTAAAAATAGTTTGGTTTAAATTTGCTCCACAGCTGGACTAATTAGGCTGTTTTAGTGTAATTATCAAAGATTAGGAACTATTTTCTTTTTGTATATATTTAATTAACATAACGCATTGTTTTATAAGAGAAAGTCTAGTCGTTGGAATTAGTCAAAGTTACTGTTATATCTCTAAAGTTTAATAGACAATTATGTGTAATGGAAACTAAGACATTCATTAGTCCTATAGTTTTCTTGGCTGTGTAATACATGTGAATTGCATTAATTACATTTTTTATTGTTCAGCTCTCCATTATTCAGACAATAAATGAACAGCTGCAGAAGATGAAGCGCACAGGGAAACCTGAGAGACAGCAAGTATCAAAGAAAGTTCTTCAGAGGCATACTGAGACGTTACAAATGATTTATGGAGATACACAATAAAATATATTACTCATAAGTAGTTCAATATATATTGAGTGTTATATTTAAAAAATAAGGAATTTTAAAAATAGTTATAAAATGTTTGCTGTCGTTCCTAACCCAAACAAAAAGAAAATGAATTCTCAATAGCATCATATTGATAAAACTTAATGTACAATGCCAGAGAATATTTTTTCTCCACTTTACAAAATATAAATGATTGTAAATTAACTTAAAGGAATTAAGGAAAAAAATAAAAGTATTTTGCCAATGCAGTCAGTGGAGAATGTAATATTGTTTTGTAAAATGTTTATTCCTCAACAAAATACAGAATCATTCTAAATACAATTAAAGAGCTTAGAGCAAGGGGGTATTAAATAATTTTCGTATTTTGAATTATGTAGTGAAAACATGTTCTGTGGAAGCTTTCTATCAAAGATGTTATGCCTGGATGAAAAGCACAGTATTTCGCAAACTATTTTGTGAAAAAGGTTCTATCTGATCTAACTGCAGTCTCAGAATAAGGTTATCTTCAACTTCTTACGTTAATTACTAAGAGTAGTTAATTGAAGTTCATATAATTAATGAAATTGTGTGAATATTTATAAAGCACAACTTCATTAAAAAATAATTACTATTAGTTTATTTTTGTATGAATTTTGTATTAACTTTGTATCTGGACCTTTAAAAACCGTCAAACCACTTGTATTTTAAATCAAAATTCTTTTCATTATCATCAGTCCTCAATAAAACCACAACGTGTTTATCATAAGCACATTATTATTATTAATCACTTAAAGAACAATACTTTTTTAGAAGTCACCTCCCATCAGAAAAAATTGTCCTTAAAATGGTGTTTCCGAAAATAGTTAACACCTTTTTGCACTGAGCTGTTTAAGTCTTCCGTTAGAATATTAAGTTTTTTCTCTGTGGTTTAACACTATAAAAATGTCAATATTTTGTACCTCTGTTAGTTTAAAAGCATAGAAGGTACACATATTAGATCATAGAATGAAAGAATTTTAAAAAATTGCAGGGTTAAAAAAAAAGGTTTGCACAAAACTTCCAATTTCTCCTTTAGTGGTTTTTTGAACTCAATTGTAAATGGTGTTCTGGGCTCATAAATTGTTGCAAAATATATTAATTTTGTAATAAAATGCATTTAATTTATATCTTATCTTTTCATTCCATGTAATGAGAGGTAATAGAAAAGGATTTGTTTTAATGTAAGTTTACTTACTAAGAAAAATACATTTTGGTTGTCATTAGATAGAGGAAAGAAATTAAGATTACATGTAGTTTCAGAAAGGAAAGTTTTAGAAAGGGAC
The DNA here is from genome assembly GCA_964035755.1 of Teleogryllus oceanicus. Lineage (NCBI taxonomy): Eukaryota > Metazoa > Arthropoda > Insecta > Orthoptera > Gryllidae > Teleogryllus > Teleogryllus oceanicus. The sequence continues at coordinate 55,584,428 of CAXIVR010000002.1, read as the reverse complement.
TTTTTCCACAAAATAATCCATCCCTGTTTCCTTCACATAAAAAAGGTAGCATTTGACAGAAAAATTTGTTTTCTAAAATGCTTTTATAAATTGCTACCAGCTGTAAATTCTCTCCCTGCCTTTCCTATTCAAGTGAAGATTGTAAGGGGAAGCATGTTGCAGCTGAAAAATTCTAATGTTTAGCTAAACCGTTTAAAAATCTTTGATACAGTGTGAGGAGTACAACTTTTTATATTTGGAAAGAGACTCCAACTGTACAATAACCAAGAGGAATCTGAAGCAGAAATTGAATGTTTACAGAGAATCTTCAATTTTTTCACTATTGATATTGATATGATACAAGCCAAACATGATAATTGATGTTATTGAAATTGAAAGAAATAACGAAGGAATAAAACAAGAAATTCAAGTCGGGGGGGGGGGGGAGTTCTGAAGCTAAGCTATAAAAGGTCTGATAAACGCATGCAGATAATACAATGCATGGGAAACATTACCTGACATTCTTTTACAGGAACGGTTTTCAAAGGGCCTGAACTCATGGCTCATTGCAAAGTCGCTAGCCTTTCACCACAATCCGGGTTCGATTCCCGTCGAATTTCATGTGAAGTTTGTTCCAACAAAACAGTTCTGCTTCACAATGGCAGTCCAACCCCTGTGAAGTGTCCTAAAACCGTACCTGTCCTTATTCCTTCCTATTTCTGGCCGCTGGGTAGTGACGCGGGAGGCGCGTACTCGGAGATGGTCCTCTTGACAACAGACTGCGACAGACATAATATTAACGGAGGATTACTCCAAAAAAAGCGCTGTTAGTAATGGAGGATTACTCCGAGAAGCGCAAAGCGCTCACTGCCCCCCAAGGGGCTTGGAGACGCGTTCCGTCAAAGTAGACGCAACAAATTTTTTAAAAAAAGTTATAAAACCGTACGTAATACATTAGATTTTTTAGACCTTTTTTGTGCGTCGATGTGATTAGTATTTGATCCCTACAGTAGCATAATGTCGGTCGTAGCGTCGATGGATGTGTTGGAAGCGCCACTTACAGTCCACTGTATGTGGTGAAGCTAGTCTTACAGTTGGGTATCTGAAAATCGTAGTTTTTTTTGTAAATTAGCTCCATCGGTTTTCTCATTCTGAAAAACGTCGATAATTTGTTCTTTAAAGCTCTTGTTTCTGCACAGTTAATTTAGCAGACACTTCTCGATAGCCAGGGTACTGAAATTACCGATTCTGGTATTTCTCAGGAATGATTTCATTCTCTTTAGTGTAATCAATTCCTTTCACATAATGCTGCAGAAAAATTCACTGAGGGGGAAGGGGAACGTCTCGTGCTTTGGTTATTTTGTTGATCTGCCTGTCCTTTTAGGGAACTCTCTTTAGATCAGGTGTTTGCTTTGGGTTTTTAGTTTGTGTATAACTGTTACACTCCCCCGTACATGGACGGGGTTTGGAAGCTCAGGGTGGTTAATTTTTTTAAATTTATTTAGGGTTTTTTGTTGTTTTTTGGGGAATGTAGGTCGATGGGCAGAGAGGAAGGAAAATGACAGGATATAATAGAAGGATTGAAAATAGATGCGACGTCGGTCTTCGTCTATTTTTGTCATTCGCCCACTGCGGGGGAGAATATCTAGGGGGTGTTTATTCGATGAATGTATGGGAGGGTTTGTTAGGATGTGCTGATACGAGATTAGGTTTTGGAATGTAGGATTATTGGTAAAATTTTGGGTAGTGGATTTGGCAGAGTCGTGGGTGCTGTGTTTGGGATGTGAGGGATATGGTATTGGGATCTTAGGTCGTTATATCTGGTGTAGCGGGGTGGTCGGAAAATGAGGCGAATGATGTGATTGAGGTTGGTTTGGGAGGTGAATATCCGTGTGAGATGGGCTTAAGGAAGGAGAGATCGGATGTAGGAGTAGTATATGAGGATTGATTTTTAGTAAGAATGGATTGGTTAGGAGCGGATACAGTGTTGACGATGTGGTGTGTTTTGGTAGTTTTTTTCGGATGTGATGGGACCAAAGGAGTTTCTTGGAAAAGGTAACACCTAGGTATTGGACTTAGGATTGCCAGGAGATGGTTATTTGGTTTATTGTTAGGGGTGGGGCATTGGACGGGGGATGTTTGAAGGAGGAAATGATAGCTTTGGTTAATGGTAACGTTTTCCTTGGCCCAGAATTGGAAGGACATTAGGCCTTTTTTGACTTGTATAAGGGATCTATTGAGGGAAAGGTCGGGGGCTATGAAGGCAAGGTCATCGGCGTATAGGAGGGTTTTGACTCTGGGGATTGAAGATGTTGATGTGAAGGGAGATGATTGGAGAAAACACAGCGCCCTGAGGGACGACGGCTTGGAGAGGGTAATAACTTGATAGTTTCGACAGGTGGCAGACATGGAAGGATCTGTGGTGAGGTAACTTCTGATTAGAGTAGAGGTGGTCGGGAACATATGGGCACAGTTTCATCAGAAGTATTGGATGGGATACGCTGTCAAATGCATGGGTAAGATCGATGAGGACGGTTGGAATTTCTTTGGATTTTCGCAATGGGGAGGCGATCGAGATCGCAAGATGTAGGGATTGAAGGGCCGGCGAGCGGCCGTCACGGAAACCAAACTTGGTGGGAAGGATTATAGGACCAAGGAGGGGCGTGAGACGTGAAAGGATAAGTTTTTCGAAGATTTTTCCTGGGATTGAGAGGAGACTAATAGGGCGGTAGTTGAATGGCAATAGATGGTCCTTACCAGGTTTAGGTATCATGGAGACTCGGGTAGCCTTCCAGGCTGTGGGGAAGTCCAGGCAGGAGTTTAGGGTTAGGAGGTTGATGACATTTTTAGGTACGTGTTTCAGTTGGGAGGGGAGAACTCCATAGAGTCCGTGTGCTTTGTTATTGTCTAAAGAAGTTATAATTTGTCGCGTTTCGTCGTCCCAGTCTGTTGCTGTTCTGGGGGGTGAAGGAGTTTTCAAGTAGTTTAGGAATACCTGGTCAGGAAGAGGATATTTGATGAAATCGACCAGGGATTGGGCTAAAGTGTCGGACTATTACTTGTGGGTCAATGTGAGGGTGTTAGGCAAGGTTAGGAGTGGGGAAATGGTGGTGGGATTCTCGCGCACAGCCTTTATGGCTTTATTAATTGCGTTGGGACTGCAGATGTTTATTAGGTGGTCAAATTTGTGAGTCTCGTAATGTTGAAGTAAAGTCCGCAGTCTTCGTTGGGTCTTTTTAAGTTGAGATTTGTCTGCTTTGCGTTTGTGTTTGTAGTAGTGTTTTGTTGTAGTCGTAATTATTTCGTCTGGTAGAGTTGGGTGGGAGTGTTTGTAATAGGTAGTGATTCGGTAACGGCTCTGATCACTACTTCCATCACACACATACTCTTAGAAATTAAAATGAAATTCCTGACTTGATAATTGCTGAATAATTTCGTTCTGCACAGTACGCATGCGATTGAGTGTGGTCAAGAAGACATTATGTTATTTCTGCGGAATATTCTGTCAAAGTGATACTATTTTCAGAGGGATAACATTTTATTTGCGATGGTCTTGCTGCAAAATAAGAGGGATAAATACTACAGCCATAATCTTTCGCTTTTGTATGCATTTCCTTGTATTGGTTAAAATAACTATCAAGGGATAAATTTGCACTCAATTCACTTTTCCCATAGCACGTCATACGCAGTTTTTAACTGTTTTTTTTGTACGTAAAATAAATAAATAAAAATGGCAATGCTTCGCCTGCAGTCCTTTGTTGAGATTTTCTGACGAAATCGAGTTTTCTTCATTCTTGTTGAGGAGAGGCGGTACTTAGTTCCCAACGATTTCTGCAGTATGCCTCTTGCCTTGAGCCCGTAAATCATTTGCGTAGCTAACGATGTTCATCCCCACTTGGTCTCTCGGCTAGTTAGTTTGCTTTCTTCTCTTCGATCGCTCACTGCTTTCCCAAAGATTTGGTCGGGCGACCCCACACCTGACTCGGACGTTCGCTTGGAACGCTTGATTCTAATGTCCTTAATCAGTACAGTGGCATCTAACCACTTTTCATTGACTTTACGAAAGTCCCTTCATTTCTGAAGCATTCCATCTCACTTATTATAACGCACACGGTGGTGTGTGCATTATGGTATATTGTGATATACTAAGATGAACCATTTTTGTATGAAAATGTCATTTATATGAAATAGAAGATAGGGATGTCAATAGACGATCATCGGAGGGGGTCGCATATGACAAGTAAACACCCGGCGTTAAACGTCATTTTCGCTAGGTGAACAGGATGTGGAAGTGAACGGGCGGAGGCAGAAATAGTATTGTTTTTGTTAGACAAAGGAGGTTAGTATAGAGTTCTGATGCTTTGGGTTTTATGAAGAACAGGGACACTCTCTAGCAACGCGGTAATGAGTGGGTCGGCTCCTGACATTTTACCTGATCGAGAAAAGACTGTTGATTGACAACCAAATCCGATGCAATAACTTGTATTATAATTAAGCCTATCGTTTCTTATATTAGGATAAAACGTTCTTGTGGGAGGAGACGAAGGAATTCTACAAAGTAATAGTACGTGCATAGGCGTCCACTCGTGATGGGAGTAGGGGAAGTAATGGGTAATAATAGTATCGCTGGGAGAATTTGAACTTGATCGCGAACGTTAGGCGGAGGACTTTACAAAGGAAGATTCTGCTGCGACGAAGGAGAAGGTTCTACGGGGCGCCAATGAATGGAGAAATGAAGCGCACGCGAAGATTTGCGAATATAACAAGGCTGTTTTATAATTATTACAAGATAGAGAAAACTGGTCATGACCAAATATAATTTCATTTTGATTGACGATGTAACAATTCTTGTTTAACTATTATCAGAATCATATTTCACATAATAAATTCCAATTCCATTAAATTTGTTACTTTAAAAGAAAGCTAATTGTCATTCGTTAGGTGTAATCCAGTAGTAGATGTTTTGATAAGATTTTCAGATTCCTCGCCACTCTGTATGGATGGCAGATTGAGTAATTAGTTGCAGAGTAAGTAGCAACAATTATGAACTTCGAACCCAATCAACTGAGCTAGGATGGCATAATTTTGGATGAGAAATATTAGAATTTCGTGGGAAACATCAGGTTTACAGTCTTAATTATTTCCTGGCGCTCAAATCAGTAACTAAATTTTTCGGAAAATAATTACCAGTGTCATTCAAACGAAACGAGTCATGAATCTAATATAATTAATAATTCGTAAAATTACGAATTTTGCTGGTGGAAAGAAGGGCTTGTTCAAATATGTTACATCTTTTGAACACTTCTGAAGATCTAAACATACCATTATATTCTTGTAATCCACATTTGTCTTTGCGCCAATCGATTTAGCGCAATACTTCGAAGAGCGCGCACCAGTGAGCGAACGCACGATTGAAGAGGCGATAATTATCAGATACGCCCTTCTCTGCAAAAAGTATGACGATAATATTGTAAAGATATCTTTTCAGAATGCATGCATATTTATTTAAAATGCAGAGCGAATTTTGTAACTCAACATTTATTTTCAATTTTCGAATGAGCGCACGTTTTAAAGTCGAATTTTATGTAAGAATTTCTAAACTTACTTGCCTTTGAAAATTACGAAAGAATTTCATATGAAAGAACATACCTTTCTGAGGATTTTCCATCCTGGAATTACGAAATACGTGTAAGGAGAACTCTGTGAATAGGACTGAACTCGACTACTGCCGAACAGAACTTTGCGGCTCGGCGCCGGCTATCAGTGGGGCGTAACTCGACACCTCCCCTGAAACCGAACCTTATGAATCAGCGCCTTACTGAGGCCATGTGCTCTGGATATTTATCTATAGAACGGGTCGAAAACATCGCCCTAAAGTGGAACTTCAAAAAATGGGTTTTGGTGAGCTGGATGTCGCAAATAAAACACCGTGGTCCTGCTAATTCCCTGGCGTAAGCGAGGAAAAGGAGTCGAAAACATTTAATTTTCTTCAACAATTCGGTAAAAAAAGTATTGAAAATGGCACACGACAGATTTTATTGTAAAATAATTTGAGTATTCTAAGGCTTCCAGATCACCCTTCAGCTTCGCCACTATACAATTTCGAATTCCTTTGTCGCTCATCCAACTTTGGTCCGGACTGAAAGGCACTATGAATACGTCCCATATGCACCAAGATCTTAAGGGATAGGGATTGGCCAACGCGCCCCTCCCCGGATCGAGGATTATCAAAGATCGCCTTGTCAATGAGAAGATAAAATTTCGTACTTTTTTCTTTGGGCGAATGTACAATTACAACAAAATAAAACTTGTTAATCATCAGAAATAAAATCACATTTTTCTGAACCAGTTTTAAACACAGATTACGGTTTTGTATTCATATTTGCACCATCACCCACCATTTTTCTACAATAGCAAATACATTTATTACACTAAAAATCGACATTTCCCCCAAGGTAGGATTGCTGGTAGGGGATTCCTGGTTGGGGAAAACCCCACAAGCCGACGGGTAGGTCAGCACCGGATTCTGCCATCCAGCAGGGGATGAACACCACCAATTCCCGCAATAAAAATATGCACTAGACTTATACAACCAATGATTGCAGCAAATGTGCCTAATCAAACCAAAGACAATTAAAAAATTTACACAAAATTGAATTTGCTTACGTTAATTATCATTTTATATAACTTGTAAATTTACGTATAAGTATGAATGTGTCATGTAACATTACTATACTCCTGCAACATTATAAAACTTTTCCTTACTAAGCAGTAGATAGGAGAAAGAAAAAACATTTTAACTTTCATTTTTAACTAATAGAAGATATATGAATAAAAATGTTGTATTACATACTTCTTTGAGTTTCGTTAATGTTTTACTTGTTAGTCACAAATGCGTTAAATACGAGCATTCCTTCTTCCAATTCATGTTTTTCAAAACTGAAAGTTATTATTAGTATTATTATTTGCATTTAATAATCTGATATGGGCCTACAATTACTAGAACAAAAGATCTTGTGCATTTGTGCAAAAATTAATTTGATCTTGAAGGCTATGAATCTTCTGTTGTTTTTTTCCATCTGTTCCATTTTTGAACTCACCTTATTTGAGCAACACAAAATTGATTCAAAGTTGTGCTAATCAGAACAATCATGTACAGGTGTTCTTCCATCTAGTGAGTTTTCTGTGTACAAACCATATGTAGATGTTTATTTGTTAAAAAAGAGATCAAATACTAAATTATTTTATGGATCAACATTATTCAAATAAGTGGTAAACAGTCGAGAGGTTCAAAATGTTCTGATAAAATAGTGTCTAATGAGACAATAGTCTCTAATAATCTAGTTCTTTTTGTAATTTTTTAAAAATAACCATCGGAATTTGATTCCGGTTAAACTAGAGATCGACTATGGATGAACATGCAACGAAAATAAAAGGCATCACCGCATCAGGAGCATAAACAGGCAAAATGAAAGTCTTAAACACTTCCTGAAGCACTGTAAAGTTATCCCTAATGTTATAAATGTTAACATATTAGCAATAAGAAGAAGAAGTAATTTTGCCAAATGATCAGACTCTGGTAATCTATTGAAAGAATACATCTCTCAATGAAGTTATAGAATCTGAAGTATGTAGTAAGGGTTCAATAATCATCTTCGTTTCATACTTATAGAAAAGACAAGACTAAACCATTAAATATTTTATACTGTATTCAATGCAAAATCCATTTTAAACAAATGAACCAACATCATCTTCAAAGAAGGATGCTTCCATTTATTTTTCAATTCAATTATTTTCAATTTAAGTGTTTATATGAGCAGAATAATTTGATTTACTTTATTTCATTTGCCTTCAAAACTTTGGAAATAACGATTCAGAAACTTGCTTGTATACTTTAAGTTCTTCCACTCTCTTCAATTACAAATAAAATGACTTGTCATTCTCAGAAATACATGAAAAGATTTAAAACATTAAAAATCTAATACTGTTTTAGGTTACAAGGTACAGCTATTTCACACAGGTCTTTGGTGAATAACATTTTTAATCACAATGAGTAGTTCCACACAGGGCACCCAGAACAGGGGGGGGGGTGCAGAGGAGCAGCTTGCCCCATCCTCCACCTTAATCTAGGTCTCCAAAATTTCTTTCATTCAAAAATAAAAAAGAAATGTATTTACTTCTAGTTCAAACTAATCACTATGAGTTATTTTTGTAACATGGGGAAATTAATTCTGTGTAAGTAATGGGGGGGGGGAACTCAAAACTTTTGTTTGAAAAAAAAAAAAACCCATGGATGTACTGCACCAGGAATCTTGTTTTTCTGGGTGCCCCTGTGTTCCACTATTTCAGGTAGACCCTAATATTATACAATCAAACTAGAAATGCATTTGTAATGTAACTGATTTGAATATTAGTACAGTAACAATTGCATCAAACAGAAGCTTTGCTCAAATATTGAATAATGATGCAAAATTCCTTAAGTTCACAATGTTGTATTAATTTATCATCAAAAATCGGTAAACCAGTATGTAGCATATGAGAAGTATGTTAACTAAGTAAATTTCGATTTGACAATCTTAAGTATAGCTAAAGCAACTCAAGTTATATGTAGAACTTAATTTTTGCTATTACCTTTCATAAACCACTATTAAAGCGATGGAAATAATTTTGAAAATTACGCTCTTCCTACTTAATCTCTTTCCACACACATGGCAATTCCCATGCCACCTCCAATACAAAGCGCTGCTACTCCTTTTCTGCCTCCTGTCCTCACCAAAGCATAAAGAAGGGTGACCAAAACTCGAGTTCCTGTTGAACAGTAAAATATTTACATACAGCCTATATTCTTCATTTCTATCAAAAGCCAAGAAGTTTGCAGCTAGTATCATAACATTTCAACTAATACAATCTTTTAATAAAAAAAAGTATAATTGAAAAATGTATATAAATCAATAAAAAATATGTACCTGATGCACCAAGGGGATGTCCAAGAGAAATAGCACCACCATTGATGTTTACTTTTGCAGGATTTAATCCCAGATCTCGTAAAACAGCCACTGACAGAGCAGCATAAGCATCATTAATTTCAAATAAATCAACATCATCTGTCTTCCAGCCAGCCTTTTCAAGCTGTAAAAAAAAGATTATTGTACTGTACTAAAATGTGAATGCAAGGAAGTAGAGTCATAAAAGACATTACTGTCAGAAAAAGTCCTGTAATTATTAGGGAATTTTTAACATTTAACATATCACGTGGATAAATGTTCTTTTCAAACATTCACAGTTTTCCTCACATAAAGTAATTAATATTACTTAATTAAAGAACTTTTAGGTAAATGTAACCCACATTGCAATTACTTTAATATTATTAGTCATCAGTGATTCTAGCAGATGTGGTTGGTGGCACTCTATGCACCCTAGAAAGGGGGATTGTAGCTCTACTGAATGACCGAAAAAGGAAAATTAAGTAAATGCTCTGCTTAATTGTCCTGTCACTTTAAAAGAGTCTTAATTATGATCATTGCAAATTGTTTTTATGTACTATATTCAAAATGCTTCATGGTTTTTCTTTCAGCTTTAAATTGTTAAACCCACTCTTCGTCCACACACTCTCACATCCAATACAAAGAAAACGGAATAAACCTGTCTTCCAATCACACCCACATAACCACTGGTTTTTGTTATAAAGCACATTCATTGTTATGCACAAAATTATTGGAGCTACAATAGCACATACTTTCTCATATTATAATTTGCCATTTCCAAAACTTGAGAATTCAACAAAAACGAGACCTGTTCCATTTTTTAAGCATGGCATGTTTTATCAGTGGGGAAAAAATTAAAGAAAAAAAATTGAGTTTTTTCAAAATGTGTTTTGTGTAAATTGTTTTAATTGATGCACAAATTACGCGAAAACGACCTTTTTTCAACAAAAAAAATGTACAGGACATATTTTTATGAGCTTTTTTTAAATTTTATTTTACGTCAAAAACAGTTAAAAACTGTGAGTGGTGGGTTAATTTTTTAAAACATTTTGTTCAAAGCAAAAGCGCAATCTTCAATTTTATTGTTTTGAAATGTTAACTTCTTGAAATTCTCAAAAATACAGAATGTTCGACAAAATTAGAGAACCATTTTTACAGTTTTTAACTTTCTCGCTACTGCTTATGCAATATATAGAAAGTATTGTAATGCTGCGGGGAAAAAAAGGAAATTCCGACAAAACTCAATTGCTAGGCCCTTGTAATGAAAAAGTAGATAAATCCAGCTGCTAAATAGGGGGAAAATTCCACTAACACGCCAGAATCCATGTTTTGTAGGTCCTTGATATCAAACTAGAGGTGCTACAGAATGGCACAGACTTTCTCGTATACATACGTAAATACGGAGTAATATAACGTAGTATACAGAAAGTTATGTAATGCAGCGGAAAATCGATTTCGAGATTTTAACGGAAATACATATTTTGGGGGCCCCTAATACCGAGAAAGTTGTTGTTTGTTTTTTTTCCTCCCAAAACGTCCGTCTGTCAGTGAACACTGCTAGCGCCTAAACCACACGCACGATCTTTTCCAAATTGAATAATCCTGCGTCGATCTTGCTCTAGTTGAAGCTTTGAAATTTTGAGAAACATTCTTTAAAATTTGGGGGTACTTTACATGAAGCCCCCCGGACATTTTCAAAATTTTCTCAAAACGAATTTTTTCTTTAAATTTCGTGTAAGAATAGAGTAAAATACATTTATTATAAAGGTGGCTTAGGTCTGATTTTCACCGTTAACTCTGAATTTTCGAAAATTGAAAGTTTGAATTTTTTTCGGCGTTTACCTACAACTACAAAATTGAAGACAGAATTTTCCTTCAAATGAAATTTGTTGTGCATAAATAGTTATTTCAATAAGGTCACGTACATTGTTTCGGAAATTTTAGTAGTTTTCGTGCAATAGAGCATGCAATATTTGCAATTTTCTCAAAAACGGCTCCAAATTTTTTCTTTACATTTTTGGTATGGTTAGTGCCAAACGAACCTATGCCGTGACATAAATGCCATATTAGTCTATTTTTTTGTTTATTCAAGAATTTTAATCATGATTTTTTTTTACTTGTCTCTTTTATAAGTGTATTTTACTCTATTCTTACAAGAAAATTAAAGAAAATATTTGAAGCCGTTTTTGAGAAAATTTTGAACATGTCCGGGCTTCATGTAAAGTACCCCGAAATTTTAAAGAATGTTTTTCAAAATTTCAAAGCTTCAACTAGAGCCAGATGGACAGGGGTTTCCTCAATTTGGAAAAGATCGTACGATCGAAAAGCGCTAGATTTGTTCACATAGACGGACGGACGGACGGACGGACGTTTTGGAGAGAAAAAAACAACTCCTTTTTCGTTATCAGGGGACTCCAAAACGTACCCCAATCGATGTGACTGTTGCCGTGGCCCCTGGAATCTGAAACCGATATTTTAATTTGTTTGGGGGAAGAGGTACTTTATCTCGGACATGGCACCAAACTGACAGATTAAGTTTTGTTGTCAGATACGGTAATGGGCTCTTAAGAGAAAGATTTGATTTTCGTTGTAATTCCTGATTCATCAAAAATTGCAAAAATTCATAATTTTTTCGGTGTCTTCCTACAGCTGAGAGAGATTTTTTCCCATAATGAAATGTTCCTTAAAGATACATCTTGAAATAAGGCCATGTTCAAAATTTCGAAAATACGAGTAATTTTGTGTAATTCTGTGCAAAATATAGGCAATTTTAATTTTTTTTCTCAAACACTGCTCCAAATTTTTTGTTCAAAGTTTCTCCTCATGGGTCCCATTTTCGGCTATCGTTCCGTTTTTTCGGAAATTGCAAAAAGTCGAACATTTCAAAACTATAAATTTTTTGACTCAAAGTATGTTGTAAAAAATAATCTCAAAAAAGGTAATGTAAAACTTTTTGAAAGAATAAGTAGTTTTTGCGTAATTTGCGCTTGAAAAGATACCCTCTCAATCTCAATAGTTCCTCTCAAAGCACAAATTGTTGTAAATATTTTTACAGATTTTTTACGACTGCTGGACTGTGGTTAAAAAATAAAAACCTTTTTAATCAGTTTCCCGCCATTAAACTGTCTTGCCTTTAAATATACTTTGTAAATGAATGCAGCAGTACTTTGCATTTATTTTAGTGTTTATTACACTTTTGAACACATTGTAGCACCCAGTAATATTTTGACTTTGGAATGTAGTTACACATTTTGGTTTTTTAAAGCTTTCTAATCCTCTGCATAAGTATATCATACTCATTGCCGGACCTAGGCAATTTTGGTCCCCAGGCAGGTTCAGAGGCACAGGTATGCCTAAGATTTTTTTATTCAAGAAAAGTGCGCGGCGTGATATACGTATAGTGCCGGTGCTGATAATACACCAAGGAAAGGTGATGGTTTTTAGCAAATAATATGATCTCGAATTTTCGGTCGTTAAACTTGTGTTAACGGTTCTTTTGAGAGGTAAAGTTGCACGCGTATCAAGATCTGTTGGTACTACCCAAAGATGATTAAGATTTATGCAGGTCGATTAAGATACATGTAATTTTGTATTCGAATGTCACGATGTATTTATGGATCGATGTCTGAATTGACGCGTTATTTGATTTAGCGGGATTCGGGTCATTAGACCCGCTCTGCCGCATAACTACGCAAATTTCGCCATCTAGTAGAGAAAGAAGATATCACTCTTACCTACTAATACTAGTTCTAGTCCTTACCCACCCGTACATCAGGTCGGGATTACGCTTGGATCGTTGGAGAAGCCGTCCCGGGGCTCCTGCAAATTCCATTCATGCCAATACCCATCCAAATTTAAAAAAACGCTGAGGAGCCCCGAAAAAAAAAAAGAAAGAATGAACGGAAGGGAAAAGTAGTGGAAAATGCGATCAAATGCCGCATCTTCTCTCTCGGCATGAGTAAGAAATGATACATGAGTCTACGGCTCATGGAAATCTCAACAACGCACTCCATAAAGACGCGTCTCGACACTTGTAACCATTGCCGCAATCAGTTTTATCGATACAACTTCCTTTTTATGGGCGCTATCGTAGGGTGTCTATCTTCCCAGATATCAGCAATCGAATCGTGTAACCGTGTGTTGTCGCACTTCGCTCAGTCAATCAAGAGTGAAGTAGGTTACTCGCATAAAGGTGGCATAAGACCGATTTTTACTGTGAACTTTGAATTTTCGAAAATTGCGCATGTTTGGAAATTTTTGTACATCCACGTACAACATAATTGATGATATAAATTTCTTCAAATAAAATTTGTTTCCCCTAAATCTTTAATTAATTTCTTTGACTTTAAAAAAAATAATAGTAGTTTTGCGTAATTTTGAGTGAAATATGGGCAATATTAAAAACAAGATTTTCTAAAAAAAACAGCTCCATTTTTTTTAAACTAATATCACTTATTGAGTTCAAAAACGCTCAAACGCCATTTCGTCAAAAATGGCTTCAAGTTTTTCTAATAGATAGAACTAATTGCATTATTTATTATGACGTAAAGTTCATTTTGGCGTATTCATTTTTTTTTTCCAAAAATTACATAAACGTAACTTTCTTGAAATACCTCTCACGTCGTTAATATGGACACTTCCATCTATTTGTATGCATTATTTCATTTATAAATGGAGGCGCTTTAAATGAAGTTTTTCGAAAGCTCAATAGATTCCTGTGAAAAAGTTTCAAATTTCGCATTTACAGTAATGCTTAACGTCATTTTTTTAAATTTTCAATGAAAATTGTTTATTATGACAAGTTTTTAGCCGTCTTTAATATTATTAAAATATTTTGGTTCTTCCATTTGGAAACCTAGAAGTTGAGAAAATTTCAAAAAAATGGCAAAATAGTTTGGGCGGCAATAGATGGCAGCAGGCAAGAACCAAAGGCAAGACTGTACTCTACCAGTCCACACCAAGGAAATTAGAAAACTACTACGAGAAAGTGTGTGCCATTCTGTAACACCTCTAGTTAAGTAGTATTTTTAAGATATCCGCTCTCCCGAAGCTGCAAAAGCCAAAAATGCTGCAGCAATTTTCTGTGCACCCTACTTTGAACAAATTCCCGCCTCTCCAGGGAAACTGGAAAGTGGAAAACAAAAAAAGGCGGAGCCGCGTTTGTTTGGATATGAGGCAAAAATACCGTAATCTCTTCGTGGCGTAGAAGATGCTGCCTGCTCGTACGCCATGACGGGAATATATTTGATAGCGGCAGTTTTCGTTCCAGTATTAGTATCAAACGATTAGTGAATATTTAGCGTTTTAGCAACAATCAAACTAATACTTGTGTTTTAATTCCCATCAAAATTGTTCTTTTGACACGTTCAACTGGTCCACAATTTACGGACCTACATTGGCCGTTCTAGTCCTTATTTCGAATTGTTTATAAAATTGTTAGTTGTTACAAAATTGTTAATTCGCAGATTTCAAATATGGGATGTCGTGGCACCTTCCCAGCTTTAGATTTACAAAAGTTGTAAATTGTTTATAAATTTGAAGAAATGTTGTAATTTTTACTTTCTCGTATATACGCAGTAATATACGTAGTATAGAGAAAGTTATGTAATGCAGCAAATTGATTACAAGATTTTAACGAAATACACCAGATTTTTCTTTACCTTTTATTTACGAGCGCATGTCCTTTAAATAATGTCAAGTAAAGTTTCTTGAAAAATCAAGTTTTTGTTAAAATGAGATCAAAATTACGCATTTTCAGAAACGCGCAAACTCCATTTTCTCAAAAATGGCTCCAAATTTTTCAATGAAAATTGATATTTAGCACAAGGTTTTAGCCTTTTTCAATATTCTTAAAATGCTATTTAGGTAAAAAAATGAATTTTGTGCGGCGATAGATGGCAATTAGCAAAAGAATGAGGCAAGACCGTAAAGCCTGTCCACACCAAGGAAATTAGAAAACGTAACCACGAGAAAGGCTGTGCAATTCTGTAACACCTCTAGTTACTTTCTCGTATACATAGTGTGGCGGAAACTAACGAGTTAATTAGATTTCACTTATAAAGTATAAGATAAAATTGAGGATACATGAAAGAATTGAAAATATTATTGAAACGTATATACGGGAGTAATATATGTGGTGTAGAGAAATGCTGCGGAAAATCGATTTTGAGATTTCAAATCACGTTTCGGGGTCCCCTGATACCGGAAAAGTGGTTCTTTTCAAAACGTCCATCTCTCCGTCCGTCTATGAACACTACTAGCGCCTAAACCACACGTACGATCTTTTCCAAACTGAATAAACCATCTGGCTCTAGTTGAACCTTTTAAATTTTGAAAAACCTTTAAAATTTGGGGGTACTTCACATTAAGCCACCCAGCCATTTTCAAAATTTTCTCAAAAACGGCTCCAAATGTTTTCTTCAAATTTCTTCTAAGAATATTTGGGGGTACTTCACATAGGTCTGATATTCACGGTTAAAGTTTGAATTTTTTCGCGTATCCCTACAACTGCAAGATTGAAGATAGAGATTTTTCTTTCAAATGAAATTTGTCGTACATAAGTAGTTCTTTCATTAAGGTCATGTGCAGTTTTTGAAAAGTTTAGTAGTTTTCGTGCAAAGCGCGTGCAATATTTTCAATTAAAATTCACAATTCAATTAAAAATTACACAAACAAGATTTTCCAAAAGCGGCTCCAAATTTTTCTTTAAATTTTAGTAAGGGTAATTCAAATGTACCTATACGATGACATAAACGCCATATTGCTCTATTTTCTCAAACTGGCTCTAAATTTCTTTTCAAATTTTCAACGGATAGAGGTAATAGCACTATTTAACATTTTTGTAATATTTATAACATACATGTGATATTTTTACTTGTCTCTCACGTTGGTAATATTTACATTAGAGGCGATTTCTTTACATTATTATATTTATGAGTACATGTGCTTTAAATAATGTCAAATAAAGTTTCTCGAAAACTCAAGTTTTCTGTAAAATGAGCTCAAAATTCCGCATTTTCAGAAACGCTCAAACACCATTTACTCAAAAATGGCTACAAATTTGTTCTTCACACTTTTCCAATGGATAGTGCTAATTGCACAGTTTACTATGACATAGAGTTCATTTTGTTTTTGTTTGTTTTTTTTTTTTCAAAATTACACATTTTTAAATTTCTGTTGCGCTGTTAATATGCACATTTCCATCGATTTGTATTCATTACTGTATTTGTAAGGGTAAGTGCTTCAATGACTTCAAATGAAGTTTTTCGAAAACTCAATAGATTCCTGTGAAAAAGAGCTTCAAATTTCGCATTTACAGTAATGCTTAATCGTTATTTTCTTAAATACGGCTTCACACTTTTCAATGAAAATTTCTATTTAGGACAAAAGTTTACTCTTCTTTAATATTCTTGAAGTAATATTTCGGTTGTACCATTAGGGAATTAAAACGTTGTGAAAATGTCCAAAAAATGTACTTTGAGCGACGATAGATGGCAGCTGTCCAGAGAATAGAGCATGACCTTAAAGCCAGACCACGCCAAGGAAATTAGAAATATCTGCTACGAGAAAGTCTGTGCCATTCTGTAGCATCTCTAGTTTTTATTGTCTCATCTGAATTACCTATAAAGAACCAAACACCTCCGTCTAGGAAGTACACGACCTTGTAGCTGGTAGCGGAGCCAGAATACTCCCGTGACCCGGGGAGTTATTCCGGCAGGACCGTAGCTACTGGTAGGGCCTCTCTTGCCGGACTGGTCAAACGGGACGAGAGGCATCAGACTCAAGTACCTCAGAGAGGTCTCAAGAAGCTAAATCGGAAAGAAGGCTCCTCAAAGTGTAGGGGAGACTCAATTTGTAACCGAGTTCCCTAAGGGAAAAAAATCCTGATGTCAAATCCTGCAGGCTCAGAAGCAGTGAGGTGGGACCCTACTGGGATTACCTGCACGGCGCCTGTAACGCGGTCAGGGGACACTCCAATTACTAAAAATCTTCACACATAAGTCGGATAAATCCCAAATACAACATAAGCGAGAACTAGAAAAGATACAATGTCGAAATTATATAGGGCAATGGCTACACCAGTGCTCCTATATGGGAGTGAAAATTGGATTCTCTCTCAAAAAGGAAAATTAAATATTCAGGCTGCAGAGATGAAATTTTTAAGGCGAGTAAAAGGTTTACTTTGCTAGATAAACAAAGAAATGAAGATATGAGAAAATAATTAAATATATTCAGCTTAAATGATTCTAAACAAGTACATAAACAAGACTGGAAAAAAACATTTAGAAAGAATGGAGCACAATAGGCTACTTAAACAAGTGCTGCCAATACAACCCAACAGAAGGAGGAGTGTAGGGACCCGTAGAAGATGGTTTGATGCGTGAAGACGAACAGACACCGCCTACCTTGAAGTGCAGAAGAAGAACTAAACATTCGAAACAAATTTCCACAATGCGATCAGCATTATCACCTTTCGTTCTCGAGTTATGTAATTGTTCATAAGAAATAAGCATTTCATAATCCCATTTTTCCACCCAAACCATTCGCTCTCCGCCCACAAGTATACGGAAAAGAGTTTTCCAATGTATCTTTGTGTTTCTCCACCACATACGTTCAAATGTCGGGGGCAGCGGCGATATCATCTGGCATGTGTCCCGGCAAAACGGTGACTCTGAGCGAAATGTCTGTCATTTCCTGTTAGTTGAGTGAAAAACAAACAAGATGTAGCGTTTATAGCTGGTACCGCGGGTTTATTTTAGTAACAATTTCCGATTTACAGCAAGTTGGTGAAAACTGTTGCATACTAACTAAAGCGGTTTTTTACGGTTTCAAATTTGCCTTTTTATTTTAAACATAGCCAGTATAACTCCAATTTAAATATTTTAAATTTGTTTATGTGTTATTAGCTTATAAACAAATTCTTGGGCAAATTGAATAACACCGAAACCACTTGTTAAAGGTCATAAACCTTATTTATTTATATCTTCTCCATTCATTAATACAACTTGTGTGGCTATATATTTATCGGCTAGCGACGTAGTTGATTATAAACATCACAGTAAACCTGTTTACATGGAAACTTTCTTTCGCCGGGAAAATCTTAGAACGGACTATGTTCCAAAGCAAAATACACTGGATAAGCCTGAAACCTGCCAACACGGAAACGGAAAGGAATTTTTGGTGACAGTGTTAAAAATGCTGGATAAAACGAAACCAAAAATATTGTTTTAAAATTGACCATTAAGTATGATATGTTCCATTAAACACTCAGAGCTGAGCTCATCCATTTCTCAGCTACCCTCATCCGAACATCGTATTTCCCACGCTTTTGCAGGGCCGTTTTATAAGCCCTTTATGAGCCCTTGGGTCTACGGTCATTTGCGGGCCCCTATTCTTACTTTAACCGATCTCCCGCCACCCCAATTTAAAGAAAATAAATTTTGTTAAAAAAACTTAACTTCTCATTACCGAATGACATTCTCGCATCAACCAGTAACATTCTATATTATAAATATGTTGCCAATGATGGCAATTTTTACAATTCAATTATGACAATTTTTTGCGTATAGTTTAATCATACATCACTTTTTATACGTTTTATTTTATTTTTTGAAAAATGTATTATTAAATATTTTTACGGACAATCGGAGGCTCTTTAACATTGGGGGCCCTCTGGTCCGTGCGTTAACAAGGGCCTTCGCTTTTGTACTCCTGCGAAAGCCACTGTTTATTTGAAATAGCACTGACCTTCAGAAGCCAGAGTGAAGGAAGGATAGACGCGAAGAACGATCCTTACACAGTTCTAGTAAAACGTGCTTTGGGTTCGGTGGTTCTGTTGTTGAGTTCGTCGAGTTACAATTGTGTTAATCAAGTGTTTATGATGTCGGGTGGCAAGCTGAAAACGTCAACTCTTGGCGATAAAATTATATTGAAGAACACGAACAAAACAACACGTTTGTCAAAGTTTTGATAAAGGAATTTAAAGATGGGAAAACTCAAGTGTATGATACCTCGCAAAGACAAAATCAAGTATAAATGGTTAAAAGAAATTTTTATAGGTGGTTGCCACAATAATCAAGAGAACCTAGGCAAATAGCCGAAACTTAAATCATCAGATGAATTCATCTGTTCTTTCAAATATTGAAGAAAATTATATTTCTTTTACTTCCTAGGAGTCCTTAGTTTCATTAGACTTCGTGCTGGGTTTTTGAATGTTATTTTCTTTGTATCTCCCAGGACGTCTTCGTTTCATTGAATTGTAATTTTTAGGAGAGATAAATTACTCGTCTTTAAACGATTACTCTTTCTGCATTGATAGTTTTTATTGCAACCCTGAATAAGCCGTACACATGTACAAGTCGGAAGAAAATGTTGGACCCAAACGATTCCAGATTAGGCAGGTTTTAGTGTATGTTGCAAACTTCATTACTTCGTAACGGTGGCTCGCAGAGCAATATTACTAGTTAGAGTTATTACTAGTTACTAGAGTTATTTTCTATCAATGGCAAGTTGAACTATCAAGGAGTTCAATATTCTGGAATATTTAAGTAATCTAATGTTCACGAGTTCTGTCCCGTTGAACTGAAAATCTTTGTCGACACACCGAAATGCTCTTCACATATATTCCGAAAACTGAGCAAGGTAGCGAAAAATGTACTACATAAAAAATTAAAAGCTGACGAATTTGCCTATGAGTTGTTTCTATCTTTTTTTCTGTT
Organism: Teleogryllus oceanicus; assembly: GCA_964035755.1. NCBI lineage: Eukaryota > Metazoa > Arthropoda > Insecta > Orthoptera > Gryllidae > Teleogryllus > Teleogryllus oceanicus. The sequence goes on along the minus strand of CAXIVR010000002.1, from coordinate 55,564,747 downwards.
CCCAGTTGCTTTAAAGTTATTTGCTAAGGAAAATGAAAATTTTTACTTAAACTTGTGGAGTTCACAGAACTTTTTCTTATATCTAAAACTGAAAACTACGTAACAAGCGTGACAAACCATGCACCACGTAACGAAACACGAAAACATGCATGGCGGTCGGACGAATGTGATCGACTCATTCCACTTCGACAACAGGCTTGGCAAAATTTGTGGAGTAATAGATGTGAAAAGACACTCAAAGATGGCAGGAAAAGTGTTAGAAAATCGATAAGGAAAATTCGAAAATAGAGTGAAGAAGCAAAATTGCAAGAAACAGTAGAAGCTTTCAAGAATAACAATTCAAGAAACTTCTATAGAACATTTAAACACAAAATAACTAGTTTTAATAACTAACATTTAATACTAGAACATTTAAACACAAAATAACTAAATACTAGCCACCATCACTCCAATTTAAGGATGAAAGTGGAGAGCTTGCTCACTCAAACAGCAGAAATAGTGAAATCTTATCCTCTTTCTTTTTCAAGCTACTATCGCGAAAAACTTAAAGAAACATTTTCCTTCAATCCCAATCAGCGATACGCAAATTCAAAACCACCAAGTGTAGAAGAAATCAGAGAGATAATACAATTGTTGAAAAATAATAAAGCATCAGGGGACAACCAAATCATGGCTGTGTTATGGAAAAATGAGGGAGAAAATTATCATAAAACTGAAATATATTCTAGAAATTTGGCAAACTGAGAAATTTCCAGCAGAATGGAAGAAGGATATCATACTCCCTTCACACAAAAAAGGCAGCAAACAAACCCCAACAACTACCGTAGTATCTCTCTGCTTTCAGTTACTTTCAAATTTCTATCAAAAGCCTTTCTTAATTGTGGAGAACCACGAGTAGATCCCCAGGTTGACAAGTATCAAGTCCGATTCCGGAAAGAAAGATCATGAGCAGAACAGATTATTAATCTGAAAAACTATGAAATACTTCCACAATACATCAACCAAAAAGTTTGTCATAATGTTTGTGGACTTTAAACAGGCATACAACTGCATAGACTGAAAAACTCTCTTCAGGACACTGGCAGAATTTGGACTGGATAAAAAACAATCATCATAAGGGAAATGCTTCAAGATACCATATCTAAAGTCAAACTTACGGGAGAACAAAGAAAAGTGTTTAAAATAGACAGGGGAGTATGGCAAGGGGATGGTTTTTCTCCTTTACTTTTTAACTGCACCTTGGAAAAAGTTGTTTGAGAGTGGAGATAAGCAAGGGTTCCAACACATTGACTAGGACAAAAATTCAAAGGGGAAAACTTGGATTGTTTAGCCTTGCAGATGACATGGCACTAATTTCAAACGATATTCCAAATGCACAGAAACAACTTGAAATATTATATGAACAAGCAGCAAAAATCAAACTGCAAATTTTATTAAATGACAAAGAATTCTGTGTTAAAGAATTCAAATACCTAAGAGAATGGATTACAGAGAGTAATCAAAGGAAGCACTCTATCAATAGAAACTCTTAACCTTCAAGAATTTTAAAACATCAGTTACAAGTTAAAGAACATAAAATTATGAAAAAATCCTTGGCCTAAAATCAAGAATGATATAAATTACCTGAAACCAAATGAGAAATCTACAAACAAATTCTAACATCACAGATTCAATGCTAATGCGAAGAATCCAATTAATGAAACCTTTAGAAAGAATGAATGCTAACAGGTTAACAAACCAGATCCATGTCTACTTGAAAAGTAGTCACCAGACAGAAGTGGAACATATAAACAGAAAGGGGCTTAGAGAATTGGGGTCTTCCAATTTACAAGATCATGATATAAATAGAAAAATTACAAAATCGCAGTTGTGAGGTGGAAAAGAAAGTCAAACGAAACAAATGGACTGAGCAAGACAGCAGACCCATTAGTTTCATATGAGAGATTACTGGGCTAACAAGAAGGTCAAAAAGTTTTGATTCTGTGTGGCCTAAATGACCGATTAAGAACAAGAAGAAAAGAAACAGAAAAGTACCTGTTATATTCCGAGGACATGATCGTGGCTTCTTTGACCCCTGACTTGTCTTACACGAAGCTCCATGGACTAGTATTATAATAAATATATAATGAAAAAAGCAATATCCTCCTATTCCTTAACGTAAGTCTTTTGATTTCACAATACTTTCAGGAGAAAAAATGGAGTCCTATGTTTTTTAAAAAGTAAAGAAACCTTATTACAGAGGTGATTAATTGCTCTTTTGATTTTTTGACAAGATAAACCAAATCGCACAATTCTCAGCAGGTTCCTCTGGGATATTCCAGAAGAATTCTAGAATAACGTGTTTTTATGGTTTGTAACATGAAATATTGTGTCAATAACATGTTGTCAAGAAATGTTGTCAGGGAGCAAGTAAGAGAAAGTTGTTGGATGTATGAAGGAAATTATGTACATTAAAAGATGACCACTAAAATTTTAGGATTCCAGTACATATAATAAATAAGATGTTATAATTATAATGAAATAGATATTAATTCATCAATACTGAAAGAAAGTAGCATACAGCATTGTCAGCAAGATAAGTATAATAGATCTTTAGAACATCAGTTTTCAATCCACTTATGAAATGTGAATTACTATGTCTCTTTCCGCATTTACATCAATTGTTACAACTTAATTAACCTGATTGCTGACAATGAAATCTGTTTTGTAATGAAATAAAAATTAAACAAATATTTTAATTGACACATTTTAATGTAATTTTCTATCCTGAACCAGGTGACTGCAAAATGTTTCAAATTAATTTTTATTATGAACTTGCAAAACACAAATAAAACTTTTTAACAAGAAAATACTCGCCAGAGGCATCCTTAACTCATCTTCAATATGAATCTCTTCAAAATATGTTAATCAAATCTGAATTTTCCATATTATGTTGATGAATACTGTTCACTGTTCACAAAGTTATGTTGATGAATACCGAAGGCCTGTTGTAAGAAGTATAATTGATCTGTGAAGTTTTAAGAAGTATATTTGATCTATTAAATCAAATTAAATTTTTTACCACTCTTAACTACAGAAAAAACTGAGCACATTGAGATAAAATTTTATTTCATAATCTATTATCATTTTATTTACTTGTAAATACTGATATAATTATGAGTCAAAGAAAACATACTTGTGCGACAAAGAGGAATTATAATCAATTGTAAAGACCCAAAAGAATTGATAAAATTAGAAGTTAGTTTTACATACCGCTTTTCTGACAGCAGGAATTGGGCCAAGTCCCATAACTGCTGGGTCACATCCAGCAACAGCATACGAAACAACTTTGGCCAAAGGATTTAATCCACGTAATTTTGCCTCTTCACTACTCATTAGTACTACTGCTGCAGCACCATCATTGATACCAGACGCATTACCAGCCGTGACTGTCCCATTCTACAAAGAAAACTTTTAAACATCAGTATGTGATGTATTTTACAATTAAAAATGTACAGGATTTACTAACTTTTATATATCTAGCTGGTAATTTTTGTAATGCTTCAATTGTAAGGCCATGACGTGGGTATTCATCACTCTTTACTTCCACAAAAGACCCTTTCTTGTCAGTAAATGTGACAGGAACTATTTCTGCATCAAAGTAATTTGCTTTCTGAGCTTTTTCTGTTTTCTGTTGAGATTCCAAAGCAAATTTATCTTGTTCTTCTCGAGAAATGTTATACATTTTAGCTACGTTTTCAGCTACAAATCAAAAATTACTTAATGAGTATTCTTCAGTATTAACCACTTTACAAAAAGGAAAGAGAAGAGAAATGTTTGAATACTATCTCAGTCAGTAAGAAAACTGGGAAATTTTACCTGTTTCACCCATTAGAATATTGTGGAAAGCATCTGTAAGGCCATCTGTGAGCATGGAATCTGCTAAATTCCCATCTCCCATTCTTAAACCACCTCGTAAATGCACAGTATGAGGTGCTAAGCTCATTGACTCCTGCCCACCAGAAACTACAATACGGGAGTCTCCAGTAAGAATAGCCTGAGTCCCAAGGACCACTGATCTACATAGATAAAAAAAATGTACACATATTCAAACAACTTGTTTATCAGAACATATTAAAGAGAATCAGAAACACAGAATAAATCAGAAGGATAAATGGATAATTAATTTTCTTAAGCCTCCATTTAATGCAAATGTCTTGTCATGCTGACTTACTTAACAGTTAGTTTGAAATAATGTGAAATTAAGTTTAAGTTTGAAGTTAAGTTAAAAAAATCAACATTCTTTTTGAGTAATTTTACTCAATTTATTCAAAACAATTTCCATGCATTGATTGTAACATTCAAAGGAGAACACTCATTTAACTTTTTTTTCAAACTAAATTTAAATATTTATTATTTTATATAATATTTTCAATATTTAAAAATAATTTTGTTTTAAGGTGCATCGACAAAAAACCATTACAAAACATAATCACTAATTTATTTATTTATTTATTTATTTTACGTCAAAAAAACAGTTAAAAACTGCGTATGACGTGCTATGGGGAAAAGTGAATTGTGTGTACATTTTCAAAATTCTGTGATCCCTACACTAAGTCATATACTACTTAAATTTTTAATTTTGAAAGGGAGAAAAAAAAGTCAGTATGAGATGTATCAGTATGAGATGTATATATGAATTAAAAATATACAGTATTTACTAACTTTAACGTATCTGGGTGGTAATATTTGTTGTAGTGCTTCTATTGTAAGTTCATGACTAGGGTATTCATCATTCTATTTCTGTCAAAGACCCTTTCTTGTCTGTAACAGTGTCAGGAACTATTTCTGCATCAAACTAATTTGCTTTCTGAGCTTTTTCTGTTGTTGAGATTACAAAGCAAATGTATCTTGTTCTTCTCAAGAAATGTCTGATGTTGTCAAAAATATTTATGGGATAAGGGGATCTGAATTTAAATTGTCCCAGATAGATGGTGAGGGTGATATGTCCTAACTGAAATTGTTTTCTCAGATCTCTGAAATACTTTTTGGATATAGTCCAACAGTGAATAAATCACTTTCTAAACTTTTTTTTGCCAACTTCACCAATTTTTTATGTAAAGAGACTTTGTACCTCTTTCAAGAAAACAAACTTTTCATGAATGATAACTTTTCTTAAAACTTCATGACAATATTAATTTTATCTATCAACCTTTTATTTTCTTTTAACATTGGCTTATTTTTAACTTAAATTAACTTAATTTAAATTATTTTTAACCAGAATTTATACTATTCCATTTCAATATTTTTATAAGATTTCTTAAAAACTATCTTAAAAGTTCAGTCTTATGATGGCTGAACTTCAAGATTGACTTACAACTTTACAACTTACTTCAAACCAGATCCACACAACAAATTTAGAAGGTAAGCAGGCACTTCCTTTGGTATACCTGCCATCATAGATGCCTGTCGTGCAGGATTTTGCCCCTGACCAGCTTGTAAAGTCTGAAACAAAAATATAATACTCCAATGTTATTTGCAATCAATTTGTGATGAAGTATAAAAAGATACTAAGGTTACAGATCTGGCTTACTTGTCCCAATATAACTTCTGAGACATCTTTTGGATCTACATTTGCTCTTTTTAAAGCCTCTTTAATAGCAATGCTCCCCAATTCATGCCCCTTAACTGAAGATAAAGCTCCACAGAAAGACCCTGCAATGTAACATGCCATACATAATGAATTATCCCAGTCATTTCCTGGAAGAATTATTTAAAAAAATAATATATGCTCATAGCTGACCAATCGCAATTTTTGAGAGCAACTGAAAACACTACCCATTACTGTCAAGTCCGATATTACTCACCAATTGGGGTACGAGCACCTGATACAATTACAACTGATTTTCCACTCATGGTCGTATACCAAATCCCACTTTAAGGACGGTGGGAAGGTCAGTCCAGTGCCTCTGCTCGGCGCAACGGGTGCAGAGAAGGCTTGGGTCCGTAGTAACAGTGGTCATGAGCAGATGGAGAGCTTCTATATAATCACATGGAATGTGTAAACAAATCGCTCAAGGCCAGACAGCCAGCCGTAACCGGCTTCCCAGAGCGAGCATCTGACCGTGACTGTCAGAATATGCAACGTCTGCTCGTGTGATAACTATTACGTCAAGTGTGTCAGAATTGGTATAGAAACTGAGTGTACATACATTTTATTGAACGGTTATTTAAAATAATTATATTGTAAATTACTTACTTGGGGGACGTCCATTAATTACTACGTAACGCAAATTTAGAACATTTTAGTACCCTCCTGTATCCTGTAATCGCATGAACCCTAAATAATTAGGTATCTTATGCCTCCTTCCATTCAGAAAATAAAAAATTATAACATGAAACAATTGTATTAATTTTACTGTGTTATATACAAAAATTAAAAATTCAGAATTATTGGCGATACTGACTGCACCTAACAATAAGATTGGGGAGTATTTTTTTACGAGGGAAGCATTGGCGAGAAAATTTCTGACTAGTGCATGTGTGGACGACGTATGGGGGAGAATCTAATTTGAAGTTAATTTGTTAATATTTTAAAGTTTTAGTATGCGACTAAGTTAAAGGGATCTTTCAGCAAATGATGAAAAGAAAATTGATTGATTCATTGATTTTTTCGTGTTTCCGGGCACGTCAACTACATTGGTCATTACTCCCGTTAGTGTAGTGCATGTTTTATCCTCGAGATATGGCAGTGATCTTCTCCCGCTGGATGGCGAGATCCGGCGCCGACCTACCGTCGGCTAGTAGGGTTTCCCCCTAACCAGAACTCTCCCACCAGCGGGGCACCGCCCCAGCCGGGACAAGCTCTAAGCTACCGACCGGTCTCCCGGAATATGTGATAGTGTAGTGATGTTATGTAGTGTGTAAGGGAGAGGATAGGACAAAGAAGGAGAAGGACAGATCGCGCTCGGTCCGTGGCCCGTTTGTTAGGGAACTGTTCCGGCATTCGCCTAGTACTGATCGGAGAAACTACGGATCAGAGCTGCCGGCCGGTAGAATTCTCCTCCAGAAAGAGACTGAATTCGATCTAGCTGAAAAGCTAGTGTCGAAAATCCTACCGCCGCCAGGACTCGAACATGAAAAAAAACGATAAGCGTAACGTGGCACTAAACTAATACCCATTACCCCTATGAACGCGGCGTAACGCTTCCTTAAATCCTCTCTTTGCGTTACGTAATTTATGGACGTCCCCTTGTCGTATTTCAGCATAGCTCTCAACAATTTTTTTTTCCCGTGCTTACCTCTCAACAAACTCCTTGAAGCACAGCATGTCTATTATTTAGAATCTTCAAAAATCCACTTCATTGGCAAAATTGACAATTTTGTTGCATGTGGCTACAGTGGCGAGTAGTGTACCGAAGCCCAGCCTAGCATGGACGTAACCACGTCGAGGATAAGGGGGATGCATTACCTCCCCCGTAGTTAAAAAAAAAATTCATAGATACCAAAACATGACACTCAACACCTTCGAACAAACTTCAATAATTAAATACTTCCAGAGTTTTTGTGCAGTATATTGAAGAAGTGAAGTAATGTAGTGGTAATTGAAAATTCGCCTACGCACTTTCGTCGTTATTCCCCTTCTCATATCATAATAGTTGAACGATAATTCGGATACCTATATTTCTGAATTCCTATATTTCAGTTCTATTATTGAACATGAAGGACGATAATTTGAATACCTGTATTTCCCACTGAATTATAGAAGACGTGCACAGATAATGAAGTTACATTTATGTCCAGAAGCAAAACAAGGGGCCATCTCAGCATTTGCTCAAAGGATTAGAGAAACAGAACGAAAAACCTGATCGAGATGGGGGTCCTTGACCCACGTAAGATTCGTTTATTTTTACTCCCACATATTACATTTTCTCAACCATTGTCTAAGGCCAACATCAATGTATATCTTGAATAGTATTAGATTAGTAATAGATAGTAACTCTGTAACAGCCCTCTCGAGGTCTTGAAGTCGGCCGAGGTGGTGGTTGCAATTTTTACTTTCTCCTATACATACGTATATATGGAGTAATGTACGTAGTATAAAGACAGTTATGTAATGCTGCGGAAAGTCGATTTCGAGATTTCAAAAGAAAAACGTTTTAGGGTCCCCCGATACCGAAAAAGTGGTTCTTTTCAAAATGACCGTCCATGAACACTATTAGCGCCTAAAACACAAGTACGATCTTTTCCAAATTGAAGAAACCCCTGTACATCTGGCTCTAGTTGAAGCTTTGAAATTTTGAAACACATTTTTTAAAATTTGAGGGTGCTTTATATGAAGCCCCCAGGGCATTTTCAAAATTTTCTCAAAAACGGCTCCAAATGTTTTTCTTTAAATTTCTTGTAAGAATAGAGTAAAATACGCTTGTAAAGGTGGCATAGGTCCTATTTTTGCGGTTAACTCTGAAGTTTCGAAAATTGCAAAAGTTTGAATTTTTCGCGGCGTCTTCCTACAACTATAAAATTAAAGATAGTGATTTTTCCTACAAATAAAATTTGTTGTCCATAAATAGTTGTATTATAAAAGTTATGTACATTTTTTTGAAAATTTTAGTAGTTTTCGTGGAATAGAGCCTGAAATATTTGGAATTTTAAAATTTTAAAAGCGGCTCCAATATTTTTCTTTAAATTTTTGGTATCGACAAACTATGACAGCTTAAAACTTTAGAATATTTTGCAAAAAATAAAAAACGGAAGAAAGAAACAAAATTTTACTTGATCATCTCTTTATCTGCCTCAGTAAAATCAAGAAATACTAATTCAATCACAGAATAGTAAGAATGCCAGTAAGGCACGAACACGATTACCAAGAATGAAGTGATGATTTCTCACGAACTGGACACCTGATCAATAGACCACGTGATGTCTATGTTTTATGTGTCATCCACAAGCCGGCTGCGAGTTGCAATTGTATTACTCACACGCCATAGAAAGATATGTCCTTTGGAAACAGACAAGAGCGTGAGGCCGTCAACGGCCACACGGCGTTTCACGTGAGTCAGCGCTGTGGCCGCCGGCGGCCACACGGCAGTCAACGTGTTAAACAAGTATGCTTTAAAACAAGAACTATTTACCTCTTTTTGCCAGGAGTTTCTGGGGACTTATTTGGATTCGTGCCTTTGAATTTTTTAATTCTCTGAATCGTGGGCACACTAGCTCCAGTGTATATTGAAGCTCTCTTCTGAGACTGATGTATAGGGGCAAGAAGCTGTTTTTTTGGCTTTCTCTGTTTCGCAACATTCAGTTACTTGTGAAATTATTTTTCTTTTACCCCTTCGCATTGTGTGGATACCTTTCTTGGGAGAAGGTGTCCTACGAACCTCCTGAGAGGGTCCTGGAACTGGCTCTGACATTTTCAATAATCTCTAATAAATATCAAGAATTAAAAATCGTAGTCCAAAATGCCAAAATTTGTTGCCAGAATCCAAATAATACTCTAAATCAAATAAATACCGAAATCAGAATCGTAATCACCAACATCCGAATCGAATCCACAGAGCACAACACTAACAGGGAAAACGCGAGCAGAGCTTGGCAGCCCTGTCAATCTTGCCGTGCCGTTCTGTGTGAGACCAATGTTGTGACCAGACCGTACCGAGTCTTGCTGTGTTGAGCACTAGGGAGCTCAGACGTCAAGAAAAGTGGCGCGACTGGTATTTCGGTTTTACCGATCGCCATTAGCAACCGCGTTGAATCATGCATTTGACTGAATACGATGCCGTGAGTGAATTTGTGCTAAAAGTTGGCGATACATCTGAAAATCTCAGAGAGTTGAAATACCTTACTGGAATGATGGAACATTACGTACGCACCTTTCCGACTCTTTGCCCGTTGCATGTGGAGTTCCTCAAGGATCGATTTTAGGCCCTATTCTGTTCCTACTTTACGTAAACGATATGCCCTCGACGATTCGGAACGGAAGAACGGTTCTCTTTGCGGATGATACGAACATCCTTTGCAATAAAGAAACAGTAAATAGTACAATATCAGATGTTTCAAATTGGTTCCGAAATAACAAATTAATAGTAAACGAAAAGAAAACGGTTTTAATGCAGTTTTCCATTTCAAATAAAAATTCTGTGCCCCATTGAAAATGAACAGTGTACCATTGACTGATGTTAAGGCAACAAAATTTTTAGGTCTCTCAATTCAGTCAAACCTTAAATGGAACGTCCATTTAAATGAATTGAACACAAAATTAAGTTCATTATGCTACGCATTCAGAATTCTTGCAAATTCAGTCAGCCTTCATGCTGCTCGTTGTGTATATTTCGCGAATGTTCATTCCCGCCTGAAATATGGCATAATATTCTGGGGAAATACATCTTATAGCTCCCAGACTTTTAGATTACAAAAACGAATTGTACGAATAATAACCAAATCCCACCCACGTGATTCATGTAAGCCTCTCTAAGTGGTTTTTGTAAAAAACGACTTGCTTAAGGGCGGGAATATATTTTCAGAAAATGCCGATGTCTATTACTATAACACTCGACGTAGAAATCATATTCATCAGGTGACAGTATCAACAGCTCATTACAAAAAATCCACATACAATACATGTACATTATTTTAGAGACATTAAACGATTAAATTGATAGAAAAGTTTAAATCCCAAGTGAAATCGTTTCTGCTGCATAACTGTTTCTATACAATTAGAGACTATACTGAGCATCACAAGAAAAGTAACATTAATTTTAACAATGATACATAATGCATTATTTACCATTTGAACTGTATAAATGAGTATAAACAACCTGTAACAACAATTGTACTACAGCTTCCGGGTCAATGACCCCCTTTTTAAATGTAACTTCATTTTCTGTGCACGTCTTCTAGAATTCAGTGGGAAATACAATTATTCAAATTATCGTTTCCATGTCGTCGCGGCAGGAAGTAATAAGAGCCCAAATTTATTGCTTATTTATCTTTGAAAATAGATTTCATTACATGGGAGTTTTTTTGTTTTTTTTCTCCCTTTCAAAATTCAAAAGTTATTGCTTATTTATTTTTGAAAATAGATTTTACTACATGGGAGTTTTTGTTTTGTTTTTCTCCCTTTCAAAATTCAAAATTTAAGTAGTATCAGACTTAATGTAGGGATCACAGAATTTTGAAAATGTGCACACAATTCACTTTTCCCCATAGCACGTCATACGCAGTTTTAACTGTTTTTTTGACGTAAAATAAATAAATAAATAAATAAATAAATAATAAGGAAAAATCCTAGTTTTTGAAACAAATTCTCGTGTTTTTTTTTTTCCTTTTTTTTCGGTTTTCAAGGATACCAGGTTCACTGGCCACCCTGTCTAGTTACTTCGTACATATATACGGACTAGAAGATCTTCAAATTTCACATTTACAGTAACACTTAAACACTATTTTCTTAACAACGGCTTTTTTTTTTTTTCAATGAAAATTGCCGTTTATGACGAAGATTTGCTCTTCTATAATATTCCCTAAGTAGTATTTCAGTTCTACTATTAGGAAACCGGAAGGTTGAAAAATTTTAAAAAAAAGAAAGGAAAAAAAAAGTTTTTGGCGGCAATAAATGGCTGCTGTCAAGAGAATTGGGCAAGTCCGCAAAGCCAGTCCACACCAAGTAAATTAGAAGTCTTTACTACGAGAAAGTCTGTGCCATTCTGTAGCACGAGTTACTTTCTCGACGTATATGCGGGAGTAATATACATAGTATAGAGCAAGTTATGTAATGCTGCAGAAAATCGATTTCGAGATTTCAACGGAAATACACGTTTTGGGGTCCCCTGATACCGATTTTTTCTTTCTTTCTTTCTTTTCTAAACGTCCGTCCGTCTGTATGTCCGTCCGTCGGTTTGTGAACACTATTTGAGCCTTAATAACACGTAGGTACGATATTTTCCAAATTGAAGAAACCCCTGCGATCAGGATCTACGAGAGAAGATAAGAAATTTTTCCTTCAAATAAAATTTGTTGTCCATAAATAGTTCTTTCATTAAGGTCGTGTACATTTTAAAAAACGTTTTAGTAGATTTCGTGCAATATTTGCAATTTTAGAAAACAACGAAAGCAAAATTTTCTTTAACACAGTTCCAAATTTATTCCGTAAATTTTTGGTACGGTTGTGCTAAATATACCCAATACAATGACATAAACGCCATGTTACTCTATTATTTTGTTTTTTCAAAAATTACAGAAATGATTTTTTTAACTTATCTCTCCCGTCGTTAAAATTTGCATTATAGATTATTTCATTGTTCAATGCGTTTCTTAACACATGAGCTTCAAAGTATCTCTAATGATGGGTTGTTGAAATGTCTGTAAGTCCTCCATAATCATCGCGTATAATTGAACTGAATTGACGAATTTGCTGAAATGTTTGAACCAAATTTTCTCAGAAACTATGAAAACATTTTCACCGAAATTCTCCACAATGGAAAAGAGTTCAATTCTCTCCTATATTCCAAAAGTTTGATTTCGGCAGGATATTTGGGGCTCCAAAATCATAATAATGCTGAAAAATGTAGGTGTTTTTAAATCATAAATAAGATAAAAAAAAAAGTATATATTGCAGAAAAACGAAAAATAAACCGTCGTTTCAATTGAAAAAAATCTAAATATTTTGTTTTATAACATTTCCTCGATGTATTGTAAATATTACCGCAAATGTGATTTTTCTGCATTCGCACGCCTAGAGTTTTTGCCAGTGTTTTAGGAATACCATGACAAGATCGTTGTTATTAAACAATGTGTTGATACTGTCTAAACACGAGAGCTATTATCTGTGGAATATTGAAAGAATATTACGTATAAATGTGTGTGTGAGTCACAATACGTATTTGTGTTTTGATTTAAGTGTCATCGTAGTGTATTACTTATGTGGTGATTTTTTCATGTGCATTCGTTGGTATCATTTTATAACTGAAATCGTATGCTGTTTCTGGATGCGAAATTTGTACCCATTACTCCTGTGTATCATATATCAATTTAAATTGCCTAAACCACAATAAAGTACGTAAGTAAGTGAGTAAAGTAATTGAAATTCCACAGTGAATGATGAAGCTATATTTTGCGTTCATCAGTTTTGAATCGTTTGTATTTAGAATATTGTTATTAAGTATTGCTTCTCCTGCTGCAAAGAAAGACGAATTTAATTTTTTGTTCTAAAATCCCGCTCCAAAATTTTCTTTTAATTTTTTCCTCGGATAGAGGAAAGGATACTTAAAAAAAGGTCCATTATCGTTGAACACTCTTAAATTTTCTAAAATTACATGAGATATAAATTAAGCGCAAAATATGTTCTCTTAATTAAATTTACAAAATTAATAAATTGCGACAAATTATTTTTGACGCTGGGAGAAGATGGGGACAAAATCGAAAACCAGACGAAACAGATTAGGAAACTAACTAGTACAAGAACGTCTGTGCCACCCTGTAGCACCATTAGTTACTTTCTTGTATACATACGTATATACGGAGTAATATAAGTAGTATAGAGTAAGTTATGTAATGCTGGGCGAAAAAACGGCGGATTTTCGGCAGAAAAAAATTAATGCCGGCCGCTGACAACGAAGTGGAAAAATCCAGTTACTAAATTAGAAAAAAAAATCCTCTAACACGTGGTGTAGCCAGAATCCCTGTTTTGTGGGTCCTTGATGCCGAAAAACCAATAGAAAGCAAAACGGTCGTCCGTCTTCTGTCACTCCGTCCGTACGATTGTGAACAGGGACCGAATACCGAAACAATAGCGGTAAAGGTATTTATACCGGTATTCTCTCACCAAAACACCGGTATTTTCATAAGAAAATACCGGTATTTCAGTAGAATCATACAGGATTTGGGGAAATTCATTGTGATATTTTCCGCTGAAATGACTCAGAGGAAACAACTACACACGGCTGAGTTTGACCGGGAGGTCCTAGGTTCGAGTCCCGAGGGTGGCGGATTTTCGTCACTTATTATAGCTAGGTCGAGTTCTGCCGTTGACTGGGTAGTCGAGTTATGTCGTCAGACGGAGGACCAGCCAACGGTCTTCGCAGACGTCAACACGAGCTCGTTCGCTGACCTTGACTCACGTCCGGGCGCAGAGCTTGGCGACACGTGATAGAGTGTTGAAAATTTATCGAATTTCTCCGTATAAATCTTTTCCTTTTTAGTAGGCGATAAAAATGGGAGAAACATGTCTTCTTATCCATAAATGAGTCTTCCCACGCATACCAAACTTCCTTCTTGCATGACTGTGTTTATCACTAAATACGATTATTTGCTTTAAATTTGATCGTTTCACTAACATTCCTGAAAATAATTTTTCGGTTGGCCCAGTTTCCTATTCTGCACCATAATTATAACTAAAACAATATTAAAAATTGACATTGAACGCTAATAGACATATTAACTATTCTTACGCGAGGAAACAGATGCGTTTATGTTTAATTCAAAATTAATGATTGAAGCATGTTTAATTTACACCATGTATTATTTAAGAAATTTCATTAAGAAAAATATTAATAGTACTATATAATATTAATTAATTTTAATAAATATTTTAAAATATTAATACTAATTAAATTTTAAATGTTTGCATTAAATTTGTGTAAATTAATTTATCATTTTGTTTGTTAATTTATAAATTTAATTCAATTAAATGTTAATTTTAATTGAAAAGTAAAATGTTAATATTAATAAACTCTTTTTATTAATTAATAATGTTAGTATATATTTCTATTATTAAGGAAGAAACACTTTTTCTCGAAGTGGGCTCCTCCAGATGCATTTTACAATGTAAGCTACCCTGAGAAGGGAACCCTTGTCCACATGCAATGTTAATAGCATAATAATAGTAATAAAGTAATAATAATAATAATAATAATAATAATAGTAATAATAACATAATAATTTACTTTATTACAAATTTCAATATTTGCAGTTAATGTCAAAATATATTAAACCCTTAATATAAACTGGGAAAATAACATTTTATTTTAGCTCTATTTATTAATGTATAATTAAGATTTAATTGGAAATGAAGAAAAAGGAAATCTTTTTTTAACAAAACAAAACTGGGCCTGAAAGCCTGAGCGTTCGTGATTATCTCAAGGTGTCAACGCTTCCTCAGTTCGCAGAAGGAGGGGTCGGGGGGGGAAGAACGGTCCACGCCTACGGCACGGGCATACGTTGACAGCCTCCATAGCGAAATACAAAGACAGACTTAGGTCATCTCTCAGGTCAGATGGGAAATAGCTCGATGAAGGACACTAAGAAAAGGTTCTCTTCAATGGAACCAATAATTATTATTTCATATTTCAACTTTTCCGAAGTTTAAATTAAGGGAGGTTAAAACGTAAACGCCCGAACACAAAATTTAAATAATAAAATAGAATTTAATACAGTTGTTTTAATATATATATATATATATATATATATATATATACAAAATAATAATTTAAACAATAAATATCAGTTATGAAATGATATTTGATTAATAAACATTTTGTGAGATATTATTAACTAAAGCAACC
Organism: Teleogryllus oceanicus; assembly: GCA_964035755.1. NCBI lineage: Eukaryota > Metazoa > Arthropoda > Insecta > Orthoptera > Gryllidae > Teleogryllus > Teleogryllus oceanicus. The sequence continues at coordinate 55,549,211 of CAXIVR010000002.1, read as the reverse complement.
TATTTTGTCAACATGTATGAATGGAAAGCTATATTTCTTCATTGAAAATACGGTATAATACGGTATAACCTTATGGACGTCCATACCGGTATAGACGTCCTATAGAGGTATTTTACCGGTATAAATGAATAAAGGTATTTGAAAAAGGTATGGAAAAATACCGGTATTATACCGGTATTTTTTACCGGTATTCAATACCTTTTCGGTCTCTGATTGTGAACATTACTAGCTAACCACACGTACGATCTTTTCCAAATTGAAGAAACCCCTATCCATCTGGCTCTAGTTGACGTTTTGAAATTTTGAAAAACATTCCGTTGCATTACTCGTTACTTTCTCGTATACATACGTATGTCAGAGAAAGGTATGTAATGATGCGGAAAATCGATTACGAGATTTCAACGGAAATTCACGTTTTGGGGTCCTCTGATACCAAAAAAAGGGTTGCTGTTTTTTTCAAAACATCCGTCTGTGAACAGGACTAGCGCCTAAAGCATGTGTACGACATTTTCCAAATTGAAGAAACTCCTATCCATCTGGCTCTAGTTGAAGCTTTGAAAAACATTCTTTAAAATTTGGGGGTATTTACAAAAGTCCCCAGCCCTTTTCAAAGTTTTCTCAAAACTGGATTCAAACATTTTCTTTACATTTCTTGTACGATTAGGGTATAATACACTTATAAAGTCATTTAGGAGCAAAAATTAAATTTCACCATTTCGTATGACGTAACTGGGTGGGCCCGGTTTCCCGCTGCTGCGGTCGCCAGCGGCTGGTACTTCATCCCATCGGGGTATAGAATTAGCTACCGCTAAACGAAAGCGCTAGCGACGTTATCGTTGTTTTTTTCCGGCCCTGAAAATAACAAAGCTATGTTCTTAGGCCTTGGAAGGATTGGTACTCTCACAAAGCAGAAGCGCCATCCAACACCCGACAGCTCAGGACTTGCGACTTGTTTATAAAGTGGCAGGCCAGTCCATGTTGGTTGTGCAGGGGTCTCCGCTAAGTTCTCATTGCCTCATTCGGGTACATGATACAACAGACGGTGACTCAGTGTTTCTTTGAAGAATATTGTAATTTAGAACAAACTTCTTTGGCCGTTAATGCGGAAACAAATGAATGAAGACCTCAAAGACAAGTCTACAGCCTTGCAGCAGTTTGGTGTACAAGACATCAGTGATTTCAATTATTAAGATACGCATGTGTAAACATTTCCCTACAAGCTCTTCATCTAACATAGCTCCATAGCCATGAGCTAGTGTTACAAAATTTTGAAGTGTCTCAAAGTGGACCAAAAGTCACGTACCATTCGCGCAACTTTTCTTGAACAATAGATTGACGAAATGCGGGCGGAGTGGGGGTATTAGTTACAAAGGCAGCCACTAGAGTATTTTCATTAATGCCAACCTGTGGTAGATGAAAGTCAAACCTACGTTTGCAGCCAGGTCCGCTCTGGGTAGGCAACAGCAGGGACACTAGATGAATTAAAATGTATTTAAGAGGTAGGCTTGTGTAGATCTTTGCTAATTTTGACAAGCATTCTTGTCGAAATTACCCAGAACTTACCACGAGGAAGTGTCTACACATCTAGTTCTCCACTTGTCCACTGAATCTTATTTTATCAAATCTTGTTTTATTGCATTAATTGCTTCTTATAAATTGTGACAATCTAAAGAGTTACTAACAAGGTAAACATTAAAGTCTTAAAATACAATGAATCAGCCTTTCGTTGAAAGTGTAAAGTTGGTGGAAAAGTATGTAAAAATATACTTACATAGAGTATGATAAATGGGCTTTACTTGAATATTACCTTTTACTGGGCGTTTCTGGGGATTGTGAGGGTCTTTGGCTCTTGCATCTTTATTCTACGAATAGTGGAAATACTAGCACCAGTATACGCAGAAGCTCGATCTACAGCATGACTGATAGGATGCAACAAAACCTTGTTCTCCTTTTCCACTTCACAAGATTTCACAACTTTTTCTATAATATTGCGTTCGCTGCTACTGATACGTCCTCCTAACTTTTCGGGAGTTTTAGGCACCTCCCTTGAAGGACCTGAACCTACCTCAGCCATTTCTTCAGATACTGATAATAAACCTGAACAGACGTTCTTTACTATGAAAGCTACTAGCTTATGTTTCGCGCCAACGAAGTTTTACTGCTGGGAATGTTGTCATCAGTGCTCGCTGCGATATTTTGCCTTCAGCTGTTTATGGCTCCAGGGAGGGGGAAGCAAGGTCATCGTTCAAGAAAAGGTGCGCGAGTAGTATATAAACATTTTCAAATTTTAAGTGGAGGTACTAGCTTTACCACCCCCGTTTTTGAAATCTCGATTTTGGCTGGTTGTGAAGAGGCAAAAATATTGTTTTGGGTTGTCACAAATAAGCCCAAAATTACAGCACACAATTTTTTAGTTTTGGGGTATTGGGGGAATTAATTTTTTTCTTGTAGTTGGGGTGTCACCAATCACTCCACCACTGACCGACCATTATGTTACATTTTTATTCCTAACAATTCTCTCACATGATATAGCAGTAATATTAAACAATAACCCTATCTTGAGTTGATATGTAATTTAGTATGAATTTTTACTGCCGATTACTCTGGAAAAAACCTCATTTAGGGTCTTCGGGGGCCACACACCAGTGCAATGCCCCTGCACTTGAGAAATTAATGTTAAGAAAAATTATAATCATAGCTTTTTGGTTACATATTTTATTAAATATTATTTTAATAGCAAGTGACAGACTATATGAATTTATACACAAATTCAATAATAAACTATAATGCATAAAGAAAGCAAAAGATTTACCAAACACCAAAAATATCCACACTGATAAAAGAGATCATACATTTTGTGACTATAAAATAGGAAGTGTTGGGTTACTTTGAATAATAAAAACACATGCAATACTATTAATGCTCTAACTTTCAACAGGAATAAGTTATGCAGAAAGCTCTTCAAATGAGAAAATACACATAATGTAAATGTCTTATAATCATTCAACAACTCTTTTTCAGAATATATTCCATACTTCATATAAAAATATGAACAATTATACATTGTTTCTCTGTGCATGCAAGATATAAATATGAAACAATAAAAAGGTCAAGAGCAAACTCGTTATACAATCAATTTTCAATATATCTATCAAAGGTTTCCTTTTTAATTTAAATTCACAATGTAAACTTCATGTTAAATTTATTTTTGCTTTCACATTTACCTCGTTCCATTATAATAAAGTTTTATAATACTAGCATGTTTCCTGAAGCTTCACTTCAGTCATCTTAGAGAATCTACACACTATAGTGAACACAAAAAATAACAAATATAAAATGTTCTATAAAAATCATTTTTAAAGAGTGTAAAGTAAATAAAATTGGGGATTCCTATAATACTACATGAATATGTCATGGCATTGTGACATAATTACTGAGGTCATTTAATTAAGTAAATACCACTTTTCATTTGCAAGGCACAAGCTAACATTCCAGACCTGCTGGAAGTACTCAGCATAAAAAAAATTATCATGTATTCAGATATACTTCACGAACACATGTAATACTATCTTAGTAAACATATATTCACAATGTTTTCTAATGTAAAAAATGCTTTTGTGAAATATTGTAGATCCATCAACACAAATTGTTGTGTGAAAGCTTTGCATTAGCTTTTATCATTTGTTGGCAAATAGCTTAAGTATGATTTCTCCTCCCTCTATCTTCCTCTATCAATTACACCTTGAAATTACAGCATTTGTAATGCAATGCATGTTTTGGTAAGATAAAATACTTTTACAATCAGAATCCAGCCATTAAGTGCTAAAGAATAAGTACTTCAGGCAATTTTGCAAACAAAATTTTGTTCACTCTCTTTCCACACACATGGCAATTCCCATGCCACCACCTATACAAAGTGCTGCTACTCCTTTTCTGCCTCCTGTCCTCACCAACCCATAAAGAAGGGTGACCAAAATGCGAGCTCCTGGCAAAAGCACAACATTTATACATTTAACAATTTTTTTTTTCTTTTGCTCAGTTAAAAAAGTGTGAATAAAAGGCAATTCTATATCAATAATAATGCTATATTTTTTCTTTCAGTCTTCAAAAGAAATGAAATTCAGTGTTTGCATTATGTTATTCAAAACATTTTACCTGATGCACCAATTGGATGACCAAGAGCAATAGCGCCTCCACTGACATTCACTTTTGCAGGATTCAAATCTAAATCTCTAACAACTGCCAGGGATTGAGAAGCAAAAGCCTCATTCAGTTCGTATAAGTCTACATCGTCTTTCTTCCAACCAGCTTTCTCAAGCTGCACAAAAGAAGCAAAGAGGGCTATATTAGCAAACAGGTTGCAATGATAATCCATGATACATCAATTTGAGAGGCATCCAAAACTGCTTATCAACATATACTCAGTGATGATGATGGTAAGAGCGTGGGATTCTTGTGAGAACATTTCTCTAGCCTAGAGATAAAGGAGAGCATATTTTTAGTAAATAAAACACATGGACCACTTGAGCACCAGAAAAACATTTGATTCACTTTTTTAATCCATCCCGAATTTTGTCCAGATTATCCAAAATGACGGATTCGCAGGGTTCTTTGAACTTGACGGAGATGCAGCCATTTACCATCTACATAAACAACTAGAGGTGTTATAATAGCACATTCTTTCTGGCATTAATACTGGTTATGTAATATTATTATATCGCAATTTTCATACTAATACATTTCAGCAATCACATATAAAAGTCTTCACCAATCATAGTGCAAGAGTTGCAAAAACTAATTCTTTTAAAGTCAATACCAGCAGATTCCAGTATATTAAATATAAATAATTCATATCTTGAGCAACTGATGTTAAATCAGGCGTGCCACAAGGGTCGGGCCCTTATTATTTCTATTTTTCATTAATAATATTGGAAATTACCTATCGTGTACATTTTTATTATAGGTAGATGATCTTAAATTATTTATGCATATTAAAACAATATCCAGTTGTATACAATTCCATGGAAATATAGATTTCATTGCGCAATATGAAATATTTAGCCTTAAATTGTGATAAATGTAAAGTTATGCGTTACACTGTCTCTCGATCCCCATTGCATTTTGATTATCAGATAAATGGTATAAACCTTGGGACAGTTTCACAATTCAAAGATTTGGGTGTCATATTTGATCCTAAATTGAAATTTAAACTTCACACAGAGTACATAGTATGTAAAGCCTCCCGTATGCTGAGTTTCATTTTGAGAATGACCTAGGATCAGAAATCTGTACCTATCTACGGTGAGACTATGTTGTATGGCCCATCAATCTGGGCACCATATTATGATACTTGTACTTAAAAAATTGAGTCAATCCACCATAAATTTCTGTAACATATGGCAAGGAGATTCTCACTGGAAATTATACGTTGTTTTTGTTCAAACCAGTCAACAGCTTTATAGATTGTCCAAGTTGGCCATTCAGGTGAACTGAGCTTTCAATATTTCGGTTTGGACTGCATTTTACCAGGAAATCTGTCTTTAGTTATCCCAAAATTGGCTGAACCAACAATGGCACTGATAGGTGTCGCAGGAACTTTAGATTACATACTCACTTCATTATAATTTCTGAGGGAAGAAATTGAATAGGCTACTCAGGAATTCTGCGAAGAAAATATGTTGCATCTCGTAATATTATTTGAAGTGCCATTAAAATGATATTAAAATTAATTAAATCAGCAAACAATGCAAAAAAGACCTATAAAAATAGGTCATTTCCTTTTGTCACATCATACAATTGAAATTTTATGATACATGAAATTTTTTCAGAAACATTTTCTTAACTGAAAAGAAAAAAGTCATTTCATTAAAATCCACCTTTAGTTATGGCAATACAAGGCAAGGTACAAAAGAGAGCCAAAATAGTAATAAATGGAAAATTAGTGGAACAAGTAAATACATTTTCATTCATCGGAAATATCACAAAAACCAAAAACCAAAATCAAGTAAAGTCTGAAACAGGAGTAATGAAAGAGAGAGACACGCAAAAACTACAGGTGACACATATGAGATTTCTAAGACACCTAATGTGAATCACAAGAAGAGACAGTTTAAGAAAAGACACCAGAAAGAAATTGAAAACCAAAGGTTTAGTAGAAGAGATAGAACACACTCAAAGGAGATGGAAAGATCATTTACATATAATGAACTACAACAGTTGCCAAAATTAATCTGGAAGTACAAACCAAGAGGGATAACAGATAGAAGCAGACCAATAAAGAGGTGGCATCAGCAAGAACACCTGGAAGATTAATAATCTACCAAGAATACTGTAATAAACCAATAGAAACATGCTGTGAATCCTAATTCCTGGTCTGTTCATGGTGATGATGATCATGATAACATTATACACTTCACTGTATGGTGAACAGATAGTTTACTTCTCCTTTATGGAGAATATGTCAGAATGTAAATTATAAATATACATTCCACATAACTCTTATATCTTTATAAATTTAATTCAAACAAATTCATAACTGATTTTGTTTAATTACTGATAGTTATTATAATTATGAAATTTTGGGTGATTGCCTGTAAATAAATAAATAAATACATCAACACAAATTTAACATTTCAAACCAGCTTTCCAAACACCAAGAAATCTCACCCAACAATGAGAAGTAATTCTGAGAATTTCAAACTGTCTAGATGCAGCATTGTCATTCTTATAGCAACCTGATATCCTGCAACTCTCTTTAGCAAAAGAAGCACAGGAAATTAGAATTCTGAAGATTTGCAAAAATTATGTGAAACAATTTATATTTTCTAAAAATTGTACATGGCCTTATTTAAAGATAGACTTTTCAATGCAATACAATTACGTCTGTATTTTTCGTGGTGAGGGTCGGCAGGCCGTCAGGCCTGCTCTCCCATCTGACCATGCAAATTTCGCTAAGCTCCTTTCGCCACACAGAGAAAGGAGGCAACACTTGGGTGATAAAACAGGAGACTCTTTCCCAGAGTTTTTGAATTTTGCCCAGTCTTCTTTTAGTCTTCATCTTTTACATGGAGTAAATCTACAACATGACATAGCTGGCTTTACTTTCCCTCCGAAGGAAAGTGTATGAAAGATTTCTTTACTATTAAAATCCACAGCATTAACTGGTTTTGAACAAACATGAGATAACAGTCTGATGCGCTAACAAATTAACCAAATTTTGTCTGATACCGCCAAATTTTGAAGAATAAATTACATTAAGGAAAGCGTCTCTATCATTAATATTGTACTTTTGCGATATTAATTCTTTGCAATATTTGAAAATACAGATATTTCTCTGAAAATCAATCCTGTATCATTTTAATAAGTGTACTTCACTCTATTCCAGAAAAAAAATTTAAGACACACTTTGGACTCACAGTTGAGAATTTTTTTTTTAAATTGCATTTACTTCAAGCAAAAATTATGCAAAAACATTTTTTCTTTCTTTTTCAAAAAATTGTAGGAGACCTTATTTAAAGAGCCATCTTTGATAAACAGATATTATTCAGGAAAAAAATCTTGATCATCAATATTGTAGTTGTAGGAAGAAGCCAAACAAAATTTGAACTTTTGCAATTTTCAAAAACATAGTATTCAATGACAATGAGACCCATAACATATTTTGCTCTATCTGAGGAAAAAATTAATTAAAAAAAGCAGGGGTCAATTTTGAGGAAATATTGAAAATGTTAAGGCTTCATGAAATGTACCTTCAGAAACCGAAATATTTGTTTCAAATTCACGATATGTAAAAAGCTGAACATTCGAAAATTAGCAAAAAATTGCAATGGACATATCGTTTTTCAATAAAAAATAATTTTGTCAGATAGAAAACTTTTCATCACAAATTTTGTAATAAAAATGCTCATAGTTCTGAATCCTTTCAATAACTAAGGATGAAATTTTGTAGGCATAAAGTACTGGTATCTAGGAGTATTTTGGTTTTTGAAAATCAAAAAACGACAACATATTCTTACAATCAATTTTTAAAGATTTTTACCCATTTATGGCCTCTATGACCTTGAAAAATATTGTTTTGCAACTTTTGTGTTGCTTGACATCAGTAAATAGTGTTAACAAAAGATTAGACGAAACTTTATACATAGTCTTAACTTGGAATTTTTTAATGCAACAAACCTGGAAAATTTATTAAAATCGTTAAAAAATTGAATTATTTTTAGGTAAAAAATGAAAAACATTTCTTGTTTTCATATCATGCTGAATCTAAAAATATAATTATTTGCATAATTTTCGAACCTTCAATATTTTTTTTGGCCATTTTGACAAAGAATGTCCCAGTTCTATTTGATGGCTAACTCCTAGACAGTCAATCTACATTTGAGACATAGGTAGATCATGACCCAAGGATCTTATCATATCTCTTTCATGCTCAGCATCACTATTTGGTGATAATCTTTAATTTTTTTTATGCAAGTTAAAAACGTTGGCAGTCTATTTTTCCCCTCTGGTTGCCTTTGCAATGTATATCAATAAGTCACAAGGACATTTTTTAATCACCAGTTATTCAAATTTGCAGGAATTACCAAATACTTTCCCACAGCATAGGTAGTCCAAGTAATCATATCATCTGGACAATTAAAAAAAGAAAGAACAATATCTATCAAAGGGGGTTTGTAATGAGAAATCTGCTGCTGTTAATCCCTGCCAAACATCACTAACTGACAATGGGAGACTAGTGAGTTAACACATAATGGGAACGTAGTACAGAGTGAAGGGGCAGGGGGAAGAGGAGAGGAGTTGGCAGAGGGGAGGAGAAGGTGGTGATATAAGAGAGTTCGTGCACACCACAGCAGACAGCATTATCGATCTTCTGTGCACACACAGATGACTAAAGTAATGCAAAACTTGAGCTGCACTTGCACAGAAGATCAGTAGTACTTTAACGTCGAGGGTGTACAAACTCCCTAAGGAGAGGAGGGGGAGGGGTGGAGAAGGGGAAACGGCTGAAGGAGGGGAAAAGGAGGAAGACTTGACCCTTCAGCACGGGAGCACTTTTTCTCACCCCAGCCTACCGATAAACAATGATTTCCATGGGATGTGCATTGTTTGCTAGAAATTGTTACAGGTGCTTTATTTTCTAATGTATTTCACCAATATCTAACAATCACTTTGGCTAAAATGGACTTTTATCTTGTATGAGCGTTGCTGCACATATAAGATATGATAGAAAACCAGATAGTCTCATATTCTGAAACACAAATAGAAATTTTTGAAAGATTTAAGTGTTATAAACTGCAAACACCAAGACAAACAAATTTTTATAAAGCAAAATTTACTGAAAGAAGTATCAAATAAATGAACAACAAAGAAAATGACAAAGGCATTATTTTAACAATTCATCTTATCCTACTATGATGTAAATAACTTTTAACACAATGACACAAAATGAACATAATATAAGTACTGAGAACACCTTAAAGTAAGATAGATAAAATTTATTGCATACCGCATGTTTTACAGCAGGAATAGGACCAGTTCCCATAACTGCAGGGTCAACTCCAGTTTGTGCATATGAAACAACTTTAGCCAGGGGAGTTAATCCCCGAGATTCTGCTTCTTCCCCACTCATGAGTACAACAGCAGCAGCACCATCATTAATTCCAGAAGCGTTACCAGCTGTCACAGTTCCATTCTAGAATAGTTAATTTTGGTGTGTAGGGTTCCCAAAGTAATTTCATTTTAAAATTTAAAATCCTACAAGAAAGTATACCAACTTTAATAAATGCTGGTTTTAATTTCTGCAATGCCTCTATTGTACTTCCATGTCGTGGATGTTCATCACATTTTACTTCTGTAGAACCTTTCTTGTTTGTAACAGTAACTGCTACTATTTCTGCATCAAAGCACTTTGCTTTTTGAGCATTCTCTGCACGTTGCTGAGATTCTAAGGCATACTTATCTTGTTCTTCGCGAGAAATATTATAAGTTTTTGCAACATTTTCAGCTGAAAAATCAAAAGTAGACTAGGTATGTTACAGTGCAAGATAATATATTGAGCAATAATAATGTAAAAAAACCTACATACCTGTCTCACCCATATGAATACTGTGAAAGGCATCTGTAAGTCCATCCGAGATCATGGAATCCACTAAGTTTCCATTTCCCATTCGAACACCTCCACGTAAGTACATGGTATGAGGTGCTTGACTCATGGACTCCTGCCCTCCACAAACTACTATCTGAGAATCTCCAGTTAGAATAGCCTGACTTCCAAGAACAACTGATCTATATAAACATTCCAACTAACAATTAATTTTTCACACATTCCAATACTACACTTCAGTAAAATACAGGAACAAAAACTGATTGAAGCTGACGAAACAAAAGTGTTATTCACGAATATTGTACGAACAACTTATTGTTAGTAGGATGTTATAATCTAAAAATTTTCATCAACAATATTAAAATGTTTCTTAAGATAAAATTAAGTTAAAGGAACTCTAATCCTCAGAAAGAGATGATGGGATTCTTCTTCAATATAATTTATCTCATCCTCCTCTTTACTTCTCTACATTGCATGACATCAAGTCCACTAACTGAAACCCTAAACAGTTCATCTATTAACTCGTTCATTACTTTTCTTTGAAGTGTACTGTTAAAAAGTTCAAAACTCAATGCAGCCAACTGATTTGCCCCACTGATTTAATATTGTGCTAGCAACTACAATTCTAACAATGTATCATATGCGAGGTTAATAATATTAATACACGATTCAACAGATTGTTCAAAAAAACAAGGAAAAGCTGGAAAACAGAGAGCAATGGAAATACAGAAATTATGCATGAAGATTCTTGGAAACAGCCTCTCATTTCAAGAAAAGTGCATTCAAATCTAGCCTGAACTCTGGCAGAAGGAAAGGATGATGTTTTGAGGGTCCCAATGAATATGATGTAGTTAGGTACTCAATTCAAAGGGAGTAAATCCCAAATATTGCATTTCATTCAATTCTTGGCTTTTGTTTCTTCTTACAATCAAAAATACAATTTTTTTTAAAAACCTTATTTTAATTGCGATTTTTTAAAAATGTAGCTTATTGCCATGTATCTCAGGATATAATTAATAGTTGCAATGATTTTTCAGCAGAACACTTCTAAATTGTGTTTTATAATGTAAACCTCAAAAAATATCAATTTATGTAATATTTCTTGACTCTATTCCATCCTCATTTCTTTTAATTTTTTTTCTTGGATATTGTTGAAAAATATTTTTGATTTTCACACAAACAGTTTAATTAAACGCACCTCGTTTTTGAAGCTTGTATAACGGAGAGAATCCTTGGTTTTAAAACAAAGACTTATAACATATTCTGGTACAGGGGATACTATGTTTTTTGCCTCTATGGAATGCATGAGAATTTGAATCCCAGAAAATGACCTAGTTTAGAGTTTTCAGCTGCTGACAAAGAGGGAAGTAGTAATTATGCAACAGCACAGAAAATGGCAAGTATCTCTAAAACTAAAATTACTAGATGAAAATGGTTTGAAGCATCAATAAGAACAAGAGAGATAGATTTTGGGAGGAAAAAATAAAGGAATAAATAAAATAAAAAACAACTTTTTCCTTTCATTTTCACAAAATTTTGAGTTAACAAGTACTTTAAAATGCTCTTCATGAGAAGAACATTAATAACAGAAGAGCAGCAATAATTACATCTGAGGAGGTGGAAATGAAAAAGTTATTATTTGCATAATTTGCCTAGGATGGGTTCGTAGTCTGAATTGGACTTCATTGGTAGAAATTTCACAGGAGGAATACCATGTGTAATAAGTGGTAATGAAAGATATCTTCAGAAATATTTTAAAAAAAGATTGGTGAAGAGATCATTCATTACCACATTTATATTCTAATCCTATCATCACTTCACTAATTATCTGGGCAATAAACACAATGCAGAGATGCAAACTATTTGTATTACTGATTACACATAAAGTTTAAGGAACTTATCTTCTATAGCGTAACGCTCAGAGATAAAACTATTATGCTGTTCTTGTTAATATTAAACCAATTTTTAGAGTGATGAATGTTCTCAAAGCTCATTTTAGTATCACACATGCTAAAAATATAAACACCTAGCTGGGTAAGTCTGAAGTGTCCACTAGTATAATACTGTAATATGTTTTGAACAAATATTCTGACCCGAAATAACATTTGATTCGTCGCATTCTAGCGCCCTAAACCTCACTGAAATTATAACTACACACTGAAATCTGTTTTTTAAAAGTTTAATTTTTCAACCCTTTTATTCTCGGGATATTTTTAAACAAGAAAATTTACTGTTTTAAGTTACCATATTTACATTAAATTACCATTTTTTTTTAAAAAATTGATTCCAAATTTTAATTGAAAAAATTTTCTCAAACAAAATATTCTAGAACTTATTTAAAGTAATTTCATTTCTCAGAAAATAGGTACCTTTCACTTTTTTTGAATATGGAACTAAAATTTTTCAATAGAGAAAGATAATAGCATAGAAACAGCAAATAATTTTTATTTAAAAATTTCAAAGCATGAAATCATTAAAAATTTAATTGCAAAACACTGCAAAAAACTTGTTCTTTGGATAGAAAAGCTGGAGAGGATTTCGAGTAGGAAAATTCATATTTTAGGTGAGAATCAAAGTTAAAAACGTTTGACTTCATTTCACTTTGAGACACACTTTTAAAATCTTATGCAGATATCAATGCTTTTAGACACAGAAATTGGAAAGCCACAGGAAAAGCAGATTCAGGTGACCTCCAGGCTACCTGTTCATATGCAAATCACAAATTAGCAGGTCAAATAACTATTGAGCAGGCAGAGAGCCACGAATTCTGCTGACACTTGAAAATGACTTAACAAGACTAAATCTTTTAATCATTATAATTATTATAACCGTTATGATTTATGTTAGAATTGAGTTTATGAAACATAAAATGCACTTTCTCATAAGTTCCTTTTTAATAAACAAGACTCACTTTAAACCAGACCCGCATAACATATTCACAAGATAGGAGGGCACACTCTCTGGTATTTCTGCTCTCATGGATGCTTGTCGTGCAGGATTTTGTCCCTGACCAGCCTGTAAAGCCTGCAACAAAAACAGATTTCACAATAGTAATGCAAAGAAGTTTGGGGTCATGGAGATAAGCAGAGATCAAGGCACAAAGACTAGCCTTACCTGTCCCAATATAACTTCAGAGACATCCTTTGGATCTACCTTTGCTCTCTTTAATGCCTCTCTAATTGCAATACTTCCCAATTCATGAGCTTTAAAGGATGACAAAGATCCACAAAATGTACCTGGATCATAATATGCAACAAATATATAATTAATTTATTTCCTAGTCGAGAATGAAATTAAATACTATGGTTTAATTATGACACTAGGTCACAGTGGAATTAGACGGCCTATAAACCTACTAAATATGATTTCTGAAGAAAACATGGCAAACAGATCACTTACCTATTGGAGTGCGAGCAGCAGATGCAATTACAACAGATTTTCGATTCATCATGTTCTTAAACGAGAGGAACAGTCGCTTAACCCAAAGGTGGCACAGCTACTGCGGTATCTGACACTGTCTAGCAACACACTGCAGTGGTGTGACAGGACTGTATTGGACATTCCTGTCTTTTCACTTTTCTACCCCACGTAGCGGCACCGCAATTGACATACAAACTTTCCCTGTGGAAAAGCGGACGGACTCTCTCGAAATAACTGTGGTGCTTCGTCCATTAGCGGAACATTTCATTCTTCTATATAATCTGATACAATGTTCTTACTTACGGAATTCTGAGACGGTCATGTCAGGATATTACCTTTTTTCCTATTTCCTTCTCCGTAAAAAGTAACATTTTCGTTTGCTCGAGAAATTCATCACTCCCTCCACACCAGATACTCAAGGAACTAACAACTGAGAAACGGCAAGTTGCACACGAACACATTGAGATGCCTTTCTGCGTCAGATAACCACGTGCAAAATTGGCTGGTTCTCTGATGTCGTTTGTGATTTCTAACCTCATTGTGGAGGATTTTAAAAGGATGTGCAAATAACAAATTATGTCTGTTTACCACGACGAAATTGAAATTGAAGACTTCGAATATGATGAAGAAGAAGAGACTTATTACTATCCGTGTCCGTGCGGCGACAGGTTTCAAATAACTAAAGTGAGGTCGTAGTGATGAAATATAAAATTCTTTCTATGCATGTAATAACGAATGCAGACTTGACACAGTAAATTAAGTTGTTTTTAACTTCCAGGATGAACTAATTGCCGGCGAAGAAGTGGCTACGTGTCCAAGTTGCTCGTTGATTGTCAAAGTCATATACAACCCTGTAAGTGCGACTGGAGAAAATGTTTTGCAGAGGCTAATAGAAGGACGACAAAGCAAATATATTTTCTGTTTTATCTTGATTTGTAAGATTGTGTATATTCCTGTAGAAAAAGTCCTTATATTTATATTATTGTATTGAATGCTTTTTTATAAATTATAACTTTTTTAAAAAATTAGGTACATGATCAGTCAAGGATGACCAGAGCTAATGTTTACATTTTTTGTGTGAAGTATTAGAGGTATGGGATGCCACTTAATGTCATAGTTTGGTGGAAGAAATATTTGATGAATTTAGTTTCAGAAATTTGAAAAGGACTCTTTAACTTGCAGTAAATAATAGTTATATTTCAGGTATCAACATTCAAAATTGAAGTTGTAGGTTTAAGAAGTACACGTTATAAACAAGGATTTCATCATACAATTTTAGTAGTAATCAAGTATTCATTTGATGAAAATGTAATGTAATACTTTTTTTTATGACTTGTGCTTAAATGGCCACTAGTTTTATTTTCTTTAAGGGGGGGATATGTTGCTTTTTGGTTTCTGAATTGCAAAGTTGCAAGCGTTGGTGTTATTTTGCTTTATAATTTAGGATTCTAATAAATGCAGAATTGGAATTGTGCAATAAATTAATATAAAGATTTTGAAAGAAATACTTTTTTGATATCAAAAGCTTTTATTGTAAAAATGGTCTGTCACACCCTCAATTTGTTTTAAATGAAGACAGTAGAACTCCAATTATCTTAAATGATGTTGGAAGAAAAAACAAAAAATGTCAAGAATATTGAAATACTGTATATGTTAACTTAATGCATAAATGAATTTCATTGTTCTGTTAAACTATCACTAGCAAAAATTAGTTAATTTAAAAACTTTCAATGATTATTTTGGTGGCATAATTTCACAATCCTGCTACAACCCTTGAACCAAGGTGTCATAAGAGTGCACTAAGATGGAGGATTTTTTTTTATGTCAATCGTGTTCATGCTTTTCTGTACCTTATGTTCATTAAACTTAATTTCATGAATTGAAGAAAACATTTTTTCGAGGTATCTCTTTGTGCTCAATAGCTGAGCTTTAACCAGTTATTCAAATTTCTGCATATTTGAATTGGTTTGATCCCAGTTTAATTTGGATAGTTGGAGATCTGCTGTACTGGACTAATTGATTTGACTCAATTTGACATCCTGGGAAACTGAAGGGAAAGATTTTTAAATTACAAAAGCCAATTATTATATTTTTTATACTTCAAATATTCATCTAGAGATTTTCAAACATTACAAATGTTTTTGTAGAGCTTGTGTGCTTAAAATGTACGTTAAGGAAATCTTTCATGATTTAATAAATTCTTTTCATTTCAATTCAGCAAACATTTCAAATGGCTCTATTAATTTTAGAAAATTAAAGAAATGTGAATTTTATTTAACAATATCTTTTGATTTCAATATCCAAAAAAGAAAAAAGTATTATCTTCCATAACATTTCCTGAAAAATTGTGAATTTTAAGGAAAATATTAAGTTATGGGCATGTAAAATAGTTAATTTCAGAATGTCCTAATTGATTTTAGTAACCAGCTTGTGTTTATTTTTAAAAATGAATTTATTTATCTATAAATTTGATATAAACAGGTTGTAGAAGAAATGGTTGTAATATGGCTTTCATTTGCCCTCCCAGGTGCAATTTTACGCATCTGTTATAGGTGCCATGAGAAAGTATGACAAGTGTTCTTGCATGACTTTTTCTCTCTAGCTTTGAAGCGTGTCATTTTATTATTTTTGTTTGTAGGAGGACTTTACTGCAGAAACTGAAGAGGAGGCAATAACTTCAGGCTTAAAATCTTTGGAAATCACTAAATAAACATGGCTGGCCGAGGAAGGGGTGGAGGAGGTCGTGGGAGAGGCCGAGGAGCAATGTCTTTCAATGTAGAACAGTTAGGATTCGGGGCAGGTGAAGCATTGCCTGGGCCCGTCCTTCAGCCTCCTCCTTTATACCCTCCATTGGAAAGAAGACCTGTTCCATTGAAATCTGGTTCAGAAGTTGAATATTTGTTAGCACTGAAAAGAGACTATGTGGAATTTTTGAAGTATTCTCCTGCGTATGTTCTTCCAGCTGCCAAAGTCAAAGACATAGAACGATATTCTGATTATAAAAACGTTGAAACACCTAACAAAAATGGTGCTTTAGATTATGATTGGAAAAGATTTCCATTGGAGTTGCGACCTGTGGCGAGTGTTGTGAAAAAGAGACAACCACCTCCACAGATAAAAAGCAAATCCTCAAAGAAAGTGAGGTTTGCAGAAGACGTCAGCACCAAGTAAGTTGATAGGGGTTATAAAAAATAAACCAAGTTTTACCCAGAATGTTTTTAAATTTTTTGTATTGGTTTTCAGGCTTGATGAATTGGAAAAACTTGAAGAACAAGGAGATGTTGAAGAAAAGAGTGAAGAAAACAAAGAAGAAGAGAAAGAGGAAGGTGAGCAGCAAGAAGGAGAGTTAGAAGAGGAGGAGGACCAAGATGAAGAAATGGATGATGGCACTGATTATGTTAACAATTATTTTGATAATGGTGAATCTTATTTGGATGAGGAGGATGATAATTTGGATGATGGACCAGTTTACTAAGTTGTGTAGATTTCATGTTATTTCTGATGTCGTGTATATATTTATTTGTGAGTTTTAATGGAGAAGTATGTTAATAAGTGAAGACATGCAAATTCATCTTGTACAAATAATTAAATACCTTTATTTCTTCATGATTAAATCTATTCAAAGCCATCATGAAATAATTTCCTAATGTAAATATGCTATCCTATTGTAAACTTAACTACATGAAATGTCTCTTATCATATAAAGACAAGACAGAATTTAGTACTAGCAAAAGCACTTGCATGAAAGGTTGTAGTAATAATCACTGAAACCTAATAAAATGTACACCTCGCTGTGGCAGAATCGTTCACAAGAATATTTACTGGCATGACAAAGTTTTAGGTTACATGGAAAACTAAACAATGACTAAGTTCATGCACAGAATTCAAAGTAATTACATAACAATAAACTGTACAAAAGAACTAGATAATTGTTTACTTCAAATACTAAGAAATTTCCGGGAAACAGCATTTGACTAGATATTTTGCAACATATAATTCAGTCACAATTCTTTGCCTAAGCAAACTAAACCATTTATATTCAATTCTTTCAGCATGTATTATAGTCAGAATTCCTGGCACAAGTACTTGAGATAGGTAATTGTTTTATTCCTGTGTGCAAATCTTGGTGCCACCATCAAATTTCATTTAGCATTTTTTTGTCATTTTCTTTTCCCTATTTTCTATATTATACACAAGGATAAGCATGTAGAAATGGGAGATTCTAAATGTCTTCTATGTGAGAAGACATCCAGATAAAGAAATAAAATTTTTGCCAGATAAGCATTGTAATTAGAGATCACATTGGCACAACCCTATGTGACTGGACTCTTGAGACATTTGGTTAGACAATATGTATCCAAGTACATAGATTTGTATCTCACAACAGTCCAAATATCAGAATGAGTATACTAATAATCTGGAATGAAATATGGTAGATATCATGGAACACCATCACAGCTGTTCCCAAAATCTACATCAAATTAACCATTCAGACTTTCCACAATAGTCAATGAAAATAATAATGACCCACAGGCATAATACTGAATTACTCAAGTTCTTCCACAATAGGAATTTGTAAAATAAATACACACAAAAAATATAATGGAAATCACATAACAAACACATCAGAACATACCACTCCATATACACACAGAAATATTAAAAGAGTAATTATATTTCTCCCTAACCTAGAAGCTATATCCTGAATCACTAGCCCAATGAATTACTCATTTTTCTTGCACACAAAATAACAAATGTAAAAATGTTTCATGCAAAAGAACAAAGCCCCTGAAGCTTTGGTGTCAGCACCCTGTATACATTCCTTTTCCAATTTCTTTGCGAGTGTTCACACACAATGAAAATTAAATTTGTCTAAAGATAAAGATGTATCTCAGTAAAAGCTTAAATCAGTTACTGAACAATCAAGACTGACATTTTATACTTGCATACTACACATTTTGACATTTTATGATCAAGATGTGTCACTTTTTTTTGAACAAATATAATACAAAGGATTCAACATTATTCTTACAAACTAAGTATGAGTCTTAGACTAGTTCAGAACATACTGCTGGCCAAATATTTCACACTCAAATTCTATAGAGGAGTATTACATAATGTACACATCCTCTTCATATGAAAGTATTCAGTGAATTCCTGGACCCTTGAAGGCAATCCAATGTGATGTAACCACCAACGTTTGAATAACATTCTCTTGTTTTAATGGTGATTAAACGATTATGCAACAGCACAATTCTGATCCAGTATTAGAAGGTACGTGATCTATAATATAATTTGATGCTTGTTAAGAACACACTTTTCAGTAAATTTGGTCATGATATGAAGCAATTCATAAATGTGCAACATAGATGCTGAGAAACGATTACATGAAACGAATTTTTCCTTTCAAGATCCAAGCTGACACTTACTAAGATCCAAGGAAAGGAAATGAGTAAATGCACCATTTCAAACTTAAATGATCACGACTTTCTCTAAAAGAACAGTCTGATCTATGCTTGAAGAGCTTTGAATCTAGCTTTCTGGAACAAACGAGCCTGCCGGTAATATCCCAGCCAAGACCACACAGCGAGGTGAGAAGACTGGGCAATGTAAGTGATGAGTGGAGCAGGGACGAGATACCATGTGGGAGCCGTGGCTGTGACAACTTGGCAGTACTATTGCTCCAGCCAGGAGGGCATTGCAGAATTGGGTGACTTCACTTTTATATTGAATTGTTTTAAGGTTGCTTCCAGGGCAGTTTGATTGCCAGAAAAGTAAGCAGACACAGCATTGTGGAAGAGCAACAGCTGTTTGTGCATCACCTTAATCTGAAAATTTACAAAACTTATTGTACAATCATTTAAAATACAACTCTAAAAAGAAATAAATAATAAATTACAAATTTAATCCATAACACATTGGAACAGTTTGAGGAAGTCATCATTAAGCACAATCCCACAAAATTTTATTGAAACCTCCTAATTAAATATAATCTTGATCAACTGCTAAAAGTGAACTAAAACAAGGAACTGTTCTCAATTTTCAAATATTTTTATTGGAGCAAAACATGGTATAAAAAAAAAAAAGATTTGAAATCAAGTGCGGAGAGTAAGACTATTACAGCTTCCATCGAAAGGCAGTTAAGGTACGCTTACTAACATTAATTCCTATGCTAAATATATTACTTTGATCCTGGTGAATAAGCTGATAAGTCATAAACCCTTAGTTTTACAGGGAAGCAAAAAACTAAAAACTTTCAACTGAAGTAAATCAAGGTTTAATAATATTCAAATGAAGGTGACATTAAAATGAAACTATTTGTGTGTAGGTTTCTTCTGAATATCATTAATTGCTGATTTACAGCATTAGTTAAAAGTTATTTTTTGCTCTGCTGTAAAATTAAGTTTTCTTGACTTATAAGCTTATTCGCTGGGGTCAAAGATTTATGACAGATAATACTGTTCTCTCAAAATTATAAAAATAATACTTGATTTAAAGAAACAGCCTAGATTTCAGTGTAATATTATTTGCAATTAGTACAAAGTACATTCTCAATTCAGAATTTTTATTATTATAAGCTTAATTTATAGTAACTCCTATACATAAGTTATTTTTTTATTAAATTAATTAGCTGAAAATGTTTAATTAAATCCTCTTTGTTATCTTAAAAAATAATATTTTTCAACTGGCTGAGAACTGGTTAAACAAAAGGGATCAATAAGCATACACGAGAGGTCAAAAAAAAATTCTAATACTGAAGCATTTTGCAATCTATGTTCTAAAAATTTTAACATTACCAAAGGTTTTGATAAAATAAATCAAAATGCAATAGGTGGAAAATAAAAATAAAATGTAAAAAAAAAACAAAAACAAAAGTAAGTCAAATAAAAATTGCTGTAGTGGGAGCTTCAACTTCTTCTCAGTTACCAATTAATACAGATGCGATCTGCTAATAACTATAGGTATTTTTTTTTTTTAATTATAATCAACATAATTATAGACAACGTATATCATTAAAAGAAAATAGTTTCCATCATTCATTAATAGTAAAATTATTATTTACAATTGAAAAAATATTGTGTAGCATTTCAATAAATTAGCTAAAAAAAAACACAAACAAACAAACAAGAATGAAAAACTTAATTTTTTCTCTCTGATGTTGTCGTTATTCCTTTTCAATAAGTTTAGATATTTCTATTTTATTTTATTATTTTTTTTTATTTAATACTTATTTTTATAATAAAGATTAAGAAGCATTTTCTAAAGTCAGAAATCATTGGTTATATCTGCCATACAACTTGTAAGTCAAGTGTCCTCTCTCAAATAACAAGTTCAAAAGGCAACATGATTTAAGCTATCATTACTTTCTGCTGTGTTGTCTGCTAAATCATGAATTTGCTTCTTCTCCCACACAATATTTTATTTTCCTCTCTAGCAGGTAAGATTTTAACTGATTTGGTGGAAAATGTCAAATAATGCCAAAACCACAATTTGTTTATAAATATTTAAATGCAAGAATTAAATATGAAATCCGAAAATATAACCCAGTCTAGTTTATGTCAATCCTTACAAATACACTTTTAAAATTAAGAAATTAAGCTAAGTTATAAAAGTATAACATCAACTAGAGAATTTTAGAAAGGAAATGACAATGTTAGAGAAAAAGAATTCAATTTACTTAATTTTAATAATGTGTATTTTTACGATTACTTTTACAATAATAAGCAAAGAGTCTATGTCTAATTAAATTATAGTGGTTGGAATTTATTCTCACACCAACTAACAGGCTGAGTACATAATTTTTAATCACAGGAAATTGGTAATGATCATACAACAACATTTTAAAATTAAATTCTCAAGTTCAATATCCTTACTTTTCAAAACTATTCGTATTACTAATGTTACAAATTATGAAATTTAAAATATTTATAATTTCATGACCAAAAATTGCCAAAAATTATCAATAATACGCTCTTAAAATCTTTTCAAAATGCCCTAAAAGCAAAGAAAAATAATGTAAAATGTTTGATTAAAACCAGTTCAGATGAACAATTCAAGCTAGATAGTTACTGATGTAATCGAGATTTCTTCTATTCATTCAAGTGCATTGAGCTTGCAAGCTTTTGGTTTGGAATGTTCTTTTTGAGGAAATCCGTCTTTAATTATCCCCAAATCAGCTGAACCGACAATGGCACTGATAGGCGCCACAGAAACCTTAGATTACATACAGCGGCTGACGTTACATTTCTAAGTGAAGAAATCGAAAAGGCTACTCCAGAATTCCGTGGAGAACATTTTTTGCATTTTGTAAATATTATTTGAAGCAAGTACCACTAAAATGATATTAAAATCCATCAAATCGGCGAAAAATGCATTAAAAATGACAGAAAAAAATAAAAAATGCCGTTTTAGTCAAAATCGATGACAAAAACGTAAAAATGAGTAATTTCCTTTTGTCATAACATAAAATGTATTTCCACACTAAACAGTGAAAAGAGAAATGTCATTTCATTAAAATCAAGAATAATTATATAAAATAAAGATCAAGATTAATCTCTGATTTTCAAAGGATGTTCCATAAGGAACAAACAAGACCTGTACCACTGTACTAATCTTATACAATCTTATGTGAGAGATGCCAACTGAAACCGTACTTACAACATCAACCAACTAATAGTCAAGACAGAAAGGTACTTTTTTTCTTTCTACAGAATGTGACTGTCATATTCAAAGCTAGCAAAATTATTGTCACACATAGTTGAATCTTGGAAAAGAAAAAGAACACCCATATCTTCAATAAGCATAAGGTTAAGGTATTTTTTTTCTAGTTTATTCTTTTAAATTCAAATAGATATTTAACATTTGAAGTTCAAAAAGGGAATACATATTTTACTAAAATTAAATCTGTAGTATTTCTCATTCTAATTCAGTTTATATAAGATGAACAAAGTAGTATAATGAGCATGTTTTTTTGTTAAAAAATTAGTGCCATTTAGGCTGAAGAAGAGAACACAATATAACTTAAGGAAGTCATTTAAACTGGCACTTTGCACCGCTCTGGCAAGGGAGAAATCTACAGTGAAAGAGACAAGGGACAGTAAGAGAGTTTTGAAGGTAATCTTATGGTGGGGGACAGGTAGTGATTGTGAGCAATGTAGTTAATTATAAACAAAAAATAAGAATTTTCACAGCGAGACTGCCATGCATGTGTGCATCACCTCTCCCTTCCCCCTTCCTCCACTTGCTTCTCTAGCATGTACCATGTTCTCTGAGCATTATTTATAATGCATACCTACAGAGCACAGGAAAGTATTTGTTATAATCTATTCAACCTTTTATGGCATCCTTATATTCATGCCAATGGCATTTTAACAAAAAAGTACATTTGAGAAAGATAGTGCTCTAGATGTCCAAATATGCAACTTCAATAGAGCTTTGATTAATACCTTCTTGAATTTGTTTTGACAACTTCTAAAAATTGTATTGAACTTTTTTGAGCTCCATTGCAAAGTGAAAACGTTTTAATGTTTTCATGTTATTGATTTTAACTTTATAACTACAAAGAATACAAGAAGTTTTAAACAATTTAATGTTTTGTTGTACTAAATCTTAGAAATGAGACCAATCACCAATTCACACATGTTAATGTCGAATTGATACACATATGGAATTCAAGTGCCTGCTGAGATGATTCATTATATCTGATAGTGAATGAAAGGTAATTCTTAATTCATATAATGAAAGGTAATTGTTATATAGATCTCATTTTGGAATAAGAATTATTTACATATAAGTAATTATAACTTTTCTGCCTTGTTCCGTTTATCTGGTATATTACAGGGGTTTGTATGTTTTTGAATTTTTGTTGCGTGTGTTTTGTTTTTGATGATGAAACTGAACCTGTTCAATGTAGGTCTATTGGCTAAATAAACTAGATTATGAATATGCATTTAGTCACAAGTCATTATGAAAGTATTTCTATGAATTCTGGTGTGTGAATGTTTTGTACTTTTTTAACTGTATTATCTACTTATGCACTTGTATTATCTGTATTTAAATGTCTGGTGTATTTTTTTGTGTTTTATCTGAAACTTATCAATGTCTATTAGCTAAATAAATAAAAGTATATCTTGTTGTATATGTAACAATATCAACCGAATGAGTATTGAGTCACGTCTTTTATTCAATTTAAAAGGTATTTAGGGAGTCCAAAGCATTTGAGTTTAACCCATTACGATTTCATGACTTAGAACCATGAACCACGCATAACAAAGTAAATCATGTGATATTGACTATTATACATTTTTTCTATTAACATCAAATTTCTAGAAATAAGAAGTCATGCTTAATTAATATTTAAAAACAGATTAAGTTGAAACACCTACTCTATTTTCATCAAGGAACTTGAGCTTGATGGATACATCTGACCTCAATTTTTCAAAGCTTGTCTTGTGAAGTTCATAATGATGCTGAGCTTCCTCTAATCGAGCAGTATTTGCTTCGGTCTTAGGAGCCTGAGCAAGAAGCTCAAGATCAGTTCGGTAAGCATCATACTCTATCCTGAAAATTAAATTTTTTATGTAAATAATATTGCATGTAAATATCATTAAAAATTACCTTCTTCAGTAATTTCTGAACAAAATCTTATTCATACACTGATATCTAATTAAATTTCAGATAATGTTGGATATATGCAACTTTAAGGAAGGTAATGCCACTATACAAGGTATGAATGTATACAGTGTTACATTGAATATAAAGTACACTCAACAGAGCAAGAACTAGAAATTATCACTGCAGTTTGAGAGGCCAATCAGTTAGATCCGGAGAACTCAAGAGCATACAACACTACATTCTTTTATAAAATTCATTGTTTCCATCTGTAGATATGGTTATTTATTACAAATGAGTCCACATGAAATGCATCAATCAATATCAATTTTGCACATACACTAGAATTAAAAAATTTTCTTTGCCACACTATGTGAATTTATGACCAATTACATACAATAATTATCAAGAAAAAAGATTGTCAATTTACATTTTAAGACTGGTATGCTTTTACATTTACCTAGCAGTTTCATATTGTCTGACAGTCAGCAAGGTATCTTCAATTGTTTTGTTACACAGAGTATTAACTGATGACACGAAGAAGTTCAAAGCCCCCAATAATGTTTCTCCATTCTTAGTAAGGTTCCTCTGAGTTTCAGCATTATACAAAAACTCTTCTTGTAATTCAGGAGATTTCTGTGCCAAGTCTGAAAATGCTTCTCCTAAAGCATGCTGGAAAATATTTCAGAACATGAATTTCAATTTTACTAGCATACTTTCCAGTACTCATAGATTTCAACATACAAAATCAAAATAAATAATTGTGTCCTAACCTGAGTCTGTACAACATGATAGAAATGGCTGGCCAAGGCTCTTGAAAGGCGAAGCACATTTGAGTACTTCCTCTGAGTATCACGCAACTGTTCAATCTGAGCTTCTAATTCTGCACATAGATGAGATACACTTAAATATGTTCAGAAGCAAGCATTTGAACTTCACCTAATATAATTATATATTTTTACAAATTATAAAATTTACACAAGAATAAAAATAAATTTATCAACAAATGCTATGTTTACTTACTGACCTGTGTCTACTGTTCTAGATGTCTTTCCCAGTTTTTCATACATGAGCTGCTTGGTGCATTTATATGTAGAAATGCTCCAGTTCTTTATTGTTTCAATTTTTGACTGTTGTGATTTTATTATTTGAGGATCACCATTTTGAGTTGGGCTTACTGGAGTAGAGGGCATGGTTGATGGTGCTACAAATAAAACATTTCCTTTTTAATCATTCAATACCAACTCAAAAGGAAATGAAAATACAACCACAAATTGGAGGAAGGTGCAACAAAGCATAAAATAAAATTAATCAGAATTCATCCATTCAGGGAGTTTGTTTTTGATGGTTTAGTTAACAGAATAAGAATAATAAGTGCCATGAATTTAGAGAAGCAGCATTTGTTATGGCAAAAGTCTATGGAATGATGTGTCCCACTGAGAATGTTGTTTCCAATTAAAGGTTTAAGTTACTCCGGTATCTTGGTGATGGAAATATCACTCTGTCTCAAATGAAACATTTCTCACCTGTTGTAGTTGTCAATGGCAAAGAAGTGGGATGAGGCACAAAACCCATGTGTTGAGGGGTGGGAGGTGCAGTACCAGAATGAACAGCATTATTACTCTCATTCATCATTGGTGTATCTTTCAGCATCTCATGAATATTCCTTTCTACAGCAGGGCTTTCGCGCACCTGACTGTTGGCCACAACAGCTTGTGCCATGGTAAAGAAACTATCTTATTTCTGTAAGCAGTATTGGTGCATGGGTATAAAAATTAACAACATTATGCAACACTAACCTTCTTCCTACTTTCTACTATGAATGAACACGATGTCTGAGTTCAAGACAAAATTCTTTTTTGCAGAAGACACAACAACCACTTCTGTACTTCAATCAGAGAAGAGTAAATCTGACAGCCTAACCTAACAAGATCAACGTCGAAACGTCACAAACACTGCTTCACTAATTCTTCACTTCTCAACTTACTTGAAACTGCAATTTAAATTAGCACATTCCAATCTTCCAGTTAATGAAAACTGCAAAGATCTACACACGCGTTTAATGGTTATTTTCGTCATAAACAACATTAACTATACCCACCAACAAAACCAGCGGTGACGTCATGCCACGCAATTTCGAAGTAATAATTATGTCCTATAGATGTCAGCAGTGCACAGGTCAATTTGACATTTCCCCTTCTCCTGTGGCAGAAGAGGGATATTTGAAATGGGCAGTCACGAAACGGAAAGATTAAACAGGAAGTTTAACCCACGAGAACTAACCCTAGTGAGGCTACAATATTACATATATTTTCTCACAGTAAACGTAATTGACATACAAGGTTGTGTTAGTTATATTAAAGTCATAAATAATATTTAAACCATCTTTCTCAAATCTCTGAGTATCCAAATGTAAGAATTATTTACTGTATATCTTCATCCAACTGTAATCTATTGTAATATAATTTATTGGCCAATGATTCCATCTCGATCAGGTTTTAGTCAAGATTCCCTGGGTTCTTTGAGCAAATGATGAGATTGCCCCTTGTTTTGCTTCTGGACAATAAATGTAATTCCACTTTCTGCGCTGAAGATGTGCGCAATTTTACGCCCTCCAAATACATAATATTTGCCTAGTTATACGCGGTTGAAATTGTATATATGACTCAATAAATTTTATTATATGTATATATATATATATATATATATATATATATATATATATATATATATATATATATATATATATATATATATATATATATTGCTCGCGAATAGGCTATCTTCGACCATGTATCACATGCATTTGCACGGGCTCAGTATAATTTTATCATGTTGTAAGTAACTAATCAGGGGATCAGCATTACGCTGAATATGATTTTTAGACCCCAGGGTTGTTAGTCTTGGGGTGGTGGAAGATGGAATGATGATGTTGAAGATGAATGGACGGCACACAGAAACACAAATACAATCATGTTCGAGGCGGGACTCGAAACCGTGACCCTTCGGTCCGAGGTCTCTACCACACTACTGCCTTAACCATCTCGCCAACCGGGCCGCCTCTGACCGGGAGGTCCTAGGTTCGAGTCCTGACGTCGGCAGGATGTTCTATACCAGCTTTTCAAGTACCTGATGGTTGTGAAAATTGCAACACACAGAAGGAATAGTCGGAATCAGTTAAAAACTAGTGGATGTGTAATAGTGTATCTATAAGAAGTAATTAAATTTGCATAGAGATAGCGTGCACATTGGCCTAGTAGCGCCCTACTTTGTGTGACATCAGTCAGTAATAGCCACACTCAGTCGCTGTAGAGCCATCAAACGACGAAGAAAAGTGCAAACAAGTGTTGGTGTGCCTCGTCTACGCCTCAAAGGGGGTAATACCAGCATGTGAGTGAGTTCGAGCGGAGCAGAATGATCGGTCTCCGGGAAGCGTGTTTGTCGTACGGTGACACTGCGCTACTACGACTGCGATGCGTGTGTGAAACCAGCGGATAGAGGGCCACACACAGCGACGAGAGTGTACTGGACCACACAATGTGACCACAGCGCGAGGTGACCGCCATCTTGTCCGCATGGTCGTAACCGACAGAACGGCGTCGTCCACAGTGTTGCCTCGACTTTGGAGCACGGTATATAACGGATGGGGGCATGTTTGCGTTGTCGGTTCGACGCCGTCAGCTGAGGACTCAACTGATGGCACTGATACCATTGCGTCGGGTTCCGTTGACCAGAAACCACCAACGCCACGGGCCGCCAGAAACCACCAACGTGTTCACCGGTGTGCTGAGTGGCAAAGTGGTCATCGCTAGCTTGATTGATTGATTGATTTGTTCGTGTTTCCGGGCGCGTCAACTGCTTTGGCCATTAGTCCCGTTAGTGTAGTGCATGTTTGTTCTCGGGAGATGGCGGTGATCTTCCCCCGCTGGATGGCGAGATCCGCCGCCGATCTACCGTCAGCTAGTGGGGTTTACCCCTAACCAGGGCTCTCCCACCAGCGGGGCACCGCCCCAGCAGGGACAAGCTCTAATCTCCAGACCGGTCTCCCGGAATATGTGGTAGTGTAGTGCATGGTAGTGTAAGTGTGTGTGTAAGGGGAGAGGATAGGACAAGGAAGAGGAAGGAAAGATCGAGCGCGGTCCGTGGCCCGTTTGGTAGGGTACTGCTCCGGCATTCGCCTGGTGTTGATCGGAGAAAGCACGGAAAACTTCCGATCAGAGCAGCCGGCCGCTAGAATTCCCCTCCAGACAGCGACTGAATTCGACCTAGCTGAAAAGCTAGTGTCGAAAATCCTGCCGCCGTGAGGAGTGGGAACCTAGGACCTCCCGGTCAGAGGTTCTGCAGTGACATCAGTTGATGCACTGAGCTACCGCTCCCGGTCCTTTTCGTTCAACAATTTGAAATCATGAGTCAAGTAATATGCCTTAGAGATAGAAATAATAGATACGTAGGAATATACCGTGTTAGATAGGAAGAAACTATTGAAATCTGCGTCAAAGCAGACACGACTATGAATTCATGGTCAGAATTATTTCAAATATACAAAATTAACTCTTTTAAAATTATTGATACAGTAATGACTCAGATAGACTACAGGTTTCAAGATTTTGAAAACTAATTTTATTGAATTTCTTGACGAAAAGCAGATTTCCATCTGCAGAGCGTCCTTTCGTTAAGAAAAGTTTTCTTTGCTAATAAAACAATATCCTTTCTTTGACATTGAGCTACTTCGAAATGAACTGACAAAAGTATACATTGATAATGCAAAATGCATGGCTGCAAATTTATTGCTCAAGTATTTGTTAGACAAATTGGCCCAGAAGAAATCATCAAAAGACGGTTCGTTTTATACAACTCAATCTAACTTTCCCTTCCTCTACGGCATTGTATGAAAGGAATATGATTACATTATGGAAAAGATATTCCTGAGAAATTCCGTGGGAAATATCAGAATCGGTAATTTCAGTATACCGATTCAGTATACCGTTCAATTTCAGTAAAAAATGTAAGAAGATTTTTGCAGATAAGTGAAGGCTCATTCCCGCCTGAGACATGCCATAATATTCTGGCGAAATATATCTTACAGCTCAAGACTTTTAGGTTACAAAAACGAATTGTACGAATAATAACCAAATCCCACTCACGTGATTCTTGTAAACCTCTCTTCATTAATCTAGGAATTTTACCATTACCTTGTCTGTTGATTTACGAATCAGTGGTTTTGTCAAAACTGACTTGCTCAAGGGCGGGAATATATTTTCAGCAAACGCCGATGTCTATAACTGTAACACTCGACGTAGAAATCATATTCATCAGATGACAGTATCAACAATTCATTACAAAAAAAATCACATACAATACATGTACATTATTTTACAACATTTTGCCAGATCACATTAAACGATTAAATTCGATAGAAAAGTTTAAATCCCAAGTGAAATCGTTTCTGCTGCGTAACTGTTTCTACACAATTAGAGACTATACGGAGCATCACAAGGACTCGAAATTATAAATATCAGTATTACATGAAAATATGTTCCCACTGTTAAGTACGTCAGTTTTGACAAATGCTACATGTTTGTAAATAAATAGGCAAGGCAATGCTAAGATTCCAAGCTCAATGAAAAGAGGCCTGCAGGGATCACGTGGATGGCATTTTACTTTAATAATAATATATAATAATAATAATAATAATAATAATAATAATAATAATATTTATTGAGTCACAAATACAATTACAATCGTGTATGACGAGTCAAATATGTTGTATATGGAGGAGTACAATTGCATGCATCTTCTTGGGTGCAGCGAGTGAAGTTACATTTATTGTCCAGATGCAAAACAAGGGGCCATCTCAGCATTTGCTCAAAGGACCAGGGAAAACGGACAAAAAACCTGATCAAGATGGGGTCTTTGGCCTAAAGACTATGCTACAATACTTGTTACAGATATATTAAGATATTACATAGTAGATAATTATTTTTAACAGCAAAGTAGATAAACATTTAACTTAATTTAATTTAAAATAATTTAACATTTCAAGATTTGTAGTTTCATTGTTCAAAATAACATTTACTTGGAATAATGATTTTACTGCTACTACTTATAATAATATCAATAATGATTATATTAATAATAATAATAATAATAATAATAATAATAATAATATAATAATAATAATAATAGATAACATTTCTTATAAATTAATAATAGTAATGGCAATGCTAATAGTAATAATAACAGTACATGGTATCAATTATGGTAACAGCTACATATCATTTTAGCATATTCCTTGATTAAATCTTGAAATGGTGGGGAGGAGGAGGCAGGTTATGGCCAGGTTTTTTCTATTTCTACACCTAGTCCTACTGCAGCACCACTTCTCGTATACATACGTATGTACGCGAGTAAATACGAAGTATATAGAAAGTTATGTAATTCTGCGGAAAATCTATTTCCAGATTTCAACGGATATGCAGGTTTTGGGAGTCCTCTGACACCGAAAACGTAGTTTTTATCAAAACGTTTGTCAGTCCGTCTACATGTCTGTTCGTCTGTCGTATGTGAACAAATCTAGCGCCTAAACCACACGTATTGAATTGAATTGAATTTGCCTTATTTTACGTGGCGAGACTCAGGCCATGAGGCCTGCTCTTCCGTCTGACCACGCAAATTTCGTTACACACGTACGATCTTTTCTAAATTGAATAAATCCCCGGTTCATCTGGCTCTAGTCGAAATTTGAAATTTTGAAAAGTATTCTTTAAAATTTGGGAGTACTTTAAATGAAGTCCCGTTCGACATTTTCTGAAAAACGGCTCCAAGTATTTTCTTTAAATTTCTTGTAAGAATAGAGTAAAATACATTTATGAAGGTGGCGTGGGTCCCATTTTTACGGTTAATTCTGAATTTTCGAAAATTGTAAAAGTTTGAATTTTTGGGGGGTTCTTCCTACAACTATAAAATTGAAGACACAGACTTTCCCTTCAAATGAAATTTGTTACCCATAAATAGTTCTTTCATTAAGGTCATGTAGACTTTTTTGAAAATTTTATTATTTTTTGTGCAATCGAGCGTGCAATATTTGAAATTTTAAGAAATTACAAAAATATGATTTTCTCAAAAACAGCTCCAAAATTTTTCTTTAAAGTTTTGGTGGGCCCAACCAACCCTACACGATGACATAACCGTCATATTGTTCTATTCTTTTGTTTTTTCAAAAATTACAAAAATGTAATTTTTAACTTGACTCTCACGGCAGTAATATTTACCTTGGAGGCTATTTCTTCACACTATTAGATTTATGAGTACATGTGGTTTACATAATGTCAAAGTTTCTCGAAAACTCAACAGTTTTCTGTAAAAATGAGCTCAAAATTCCGAATTTTCAGAAACGCTCAAACGCCATTTTCTAAAAAATGGCTCCAAATTTTTCTTCTAATTCCTCCAATGGATAGTGCTAATTGCATTGTTTAATACGACCTAAAGTTAATTTTCTGTATTTTTTGTTTTTTCAAAAATTACACAAATGTATTTTTTTCGAAATATGTGTCATGCCATTAATATGTACATTTCCATCGATTTGTATAAATTATTATATTTGTGATTGGTAGTGCTTGAAAGGACTTCAAATTAAGTTTTCGAAAACTCAATAGATTCCTGTGAAAAAGCTTCAAATTTCGCATTTACAGTCATGCTTAAAGTACAAAGTAATTTAATTAAATTTAATAAAGTAATTTACAGTAATGCTATTTTCTTAAAAATGGCTTCAAAATTTTCAATGAAAATTTCTAGGACAGAGAATGGAGGAAGTCCTTAAAGCCAGTCCCCCAAGAAAACTAGAAAAAAATTAATACGAGAAAGTCTGCGCCATCCTGTAGCATCTCTAGTTTCTACTAAATAAAGTTTCAGCTAAATATGTAGCGGTCATGACCGCCATTTTACCTCCATTCTCAAGAGAGATATCCAGAATGACGTCACAACGTTGGGCGGGAAAGTGTTGTATGGCAACACCTGCTGTGCTCGTAAGCGATTCCTACAGAATTACCAAGTTTTTGGCTGTATTACGCGGTTGCAGAGGTGCGTGTGTCTTATTAAATTTGTTATTTACAATGATATTGTCTTTCTTTCAGTTTATTTAGCTTCTGATTGCGAATTTCGTCGACAAATTGAATTAAAAAGCACTATTTTATCAACACACGTCAAGTCGCTACCTTTTATTTTTAAAACGGTGCGAAGTAAATATTTTCATGACCTTAGTGATGTTACTAAGTTGCTGCTTTATAATAAAATGAAATGTATGAAACATTTGGTTCCGCGTTCCCTTTCATCGTCAATGAAAAGTGTCAACGAATTTCGAGCCTCTGACCTATTAGCGTAGCGAAGAACTCCTTCCGTTTATTTTTATGAACTGTCGACTTTTTAAATATTTATTTTCGAAATTTGTATTAATTATTATCATCGAGAGAAATATTACCTTCATTAAACTTTAATAATCGTTTGGGGGAAAAGAATGTTCTAGAATGTTCATAAACACAGTCCCAAAAATGTTCGTAATCTTTCAGAGAATGGAGAAACTTTCAACACTAAGTTAACCAGAATTTAATACAATTTAACTATTAATTTTTCAATGTATTAATTGTAATAAGTACATGGTTATTTAAAAATATAAATAAATATTGAACTTTTTATCATAGTTTTAAAAAAGTTTGCTTTCCTGTGCTGAATTCAAATATTCATAGTTGAATTTCAATATTTAAGTCACGCACTTAAAATATTACTTGCTATCCCTTTGATTTTAATGTTAATATTTTTTATGAAATATATATTTTTCTGGGCAACTTATGATGTACTTTTGGTGCCTTTTCTTGCATTACAATTGGGACACGACTTGATAGCCCTGGTGGCAAAAGAAACCAGTCGATTTGGTAACCTACGTAATAGTTGGGCTTAGCTTTTACACAAATAAAGTCTTGAAGATCCACAAAATTTTAGTGGCTCGAACTTATTATTATGATTATTATGATGATTCGGTTCAGGCAATACTAGTAAGTGATGAGTTACTTATTGAAAGCTTTGTTCTTTAGTGTGTTTATATTGCAAAAACGTGGAAAATCTAAATACATCTTAGGAAACGTGAAATATCTGAGAATGTCTGGAAAATGTTTAGATGTGTGAATTGCGAATTACGAAGATGGGCCTGTTACCTACCTAGAGGAACCTCTTACCTACTATTGACTTGAAATAACCATCTAACCTTTCTTGCTTCAAAGAATAAATCTACTTTTGTCCTCTTTGTTCCGAGGGTATTATAATTTTACATTCCTTATTTTTGGGAGCAGTAGGGCTTCTAAAAAAGCTTACTCTGCATCTCCTGGTCCCTTTTGCCCCAGACCACTATTGGACGCAACTTAGTTATCGTGAAAATACTTCTTTACTTTAGAGAAAAAAATATATATCACTGCGACCAAGTGTACCCAAACAAAACAAGAACGTTTGTAAACCATTATAGGCAGAGGAAAACTGCCAACGATGTTTTAAAAGAAAATCGACACATGTTTTATCCATAAGCTCACGGCTTCTAGCAGCCTGCCTCTTGCCACCCAGAAGCGACATGTCTGGACTAAAGGTCACGTGTTCTGGACATCTCTACAGGACGTTACTATCCAGCTACTCGGTTTCATCTGTTTTTAAATCTCATAGAATCTTAGAACTTTCACAGAGTTGTAAGGCCAATCTTATTTAAGATTTCTTAGAGATAGAAATCTTAGCATTAAAATATCGTGCAGTAATAGTACTTTATGCAATTAGTTTATAATGTTAAGCTTTATTGCATGAGTACATGTTTTGAAAACGAGCGACGCTAGGAGCGAGTTTTCAAATTTACGAATGCAATAAAGCAACATTATAAACGAGTTCATACGCTATTTTTGTATAACAGCATTATAAATTTACAAGAGAATCAAACTTAATTTCGCGAAACAACTTTCTTCTGACGTCTCAGGTGCTTGACATTCAACGCCCTCTGGAAATCAAATTCAAGATGGCATTGTTGACATCCGTGCGAGAAAACGGTGGTCGGCTGTTCCGTCTTCTTCTACCTCCCCACGATTCTCTCGCTACTATTGGCTGAATGTGTGATGACGCAATCATTCGTGCCGTAAAACCTAATACGTCATCATTTGTGCTGTAAAAAGGCCCTTTTATGAACGATTTCTTGCAACAGAAAACCTCGTTTATAATGCTGGTATACAAAAAACATAATAGTTTATTGACTTTTATTTCAACTGCACCTTAATCGTCTTACTTTTGATTTTTCACGATTGAAAATTGTCACTTTATGCTATTTTCAAAATGTTTCTCATTGGTACTGCTCGCTTGCCATGACGACATTGGCATGGCTGTTCAAATGACGTGCCAGTGGGTGGTCACATGTTCGTGACGTATCTGGTGCTGCGCAGAACGAGAGAAAATTTGTGCGGCGGAGCAGCAGACCCGTGCCTTTGCTGCAAAGACATTGCATCATAGTATTATACTTGTATTTTTCTTACTTGGCAGCTGAGGATATTATCATCAAAATGGAATATGGCACGGCTTTTCGCATCTTTCTCGGTCGTACCGGTAGAGTCGCTTAATATGCAGCACGGCTTGATACGGTCGCGATCACGCGACATCTTGCGACACGACCGAGAAAGACGCAAAACGTCGTGCCATTTTCCAACTTGAAGATGTACTCAGCTGCCATGTTACGAAAACCCAAGTTTATACTCTCTGAGTATAGTACTCTTTTCTTTGGCACTTGAATGCATTGCACAGACTGGGCAGCACTGGGCAGTCAAAATGCACCCTAATTACAATATTCTGTGGAATGCACAGCGATGCACTTGCACAGTGAGAATCCGTGACAAGCGGAGGAGTTGTGAGGAAAGAGACTAGAGAGAGAGAGACAGGAACAGGACCCGAGATAGTCTACTGGGGGGGATTTAGGTCACCGAAAATGCAGGAGAGGTCGGCATTCTTGTGATAAGATTATGAATAGTTCTAAGTGTTGGTACACTATTTGAGGTCATTGAACTGCTTTCATGTGACAGGGTAAACAACCAACAGAATCGCGTTCTTACCCATAGTTTCTGGATGGTTTCTTGAGTACTGATTTTTGTGCAACGTGTAGGTTCGGTGAAAGCTACAAGTGTGTGACATACCTCTCTTCTACGAATACCGTACTTATAAGAATAAATTTTCATCAGGCAGGGTAATATTTTATGCAATGTAATTAATTAATAAATTAATATGAATTAACAATGTATTATTTAATAATTAATGTTTTGCAGAATTATTTCCTTTGTTTCTCTTACATTCTTATATTACTTTAAAAATGAGACTTGTCATTTTGGAAACATCAGATAAAGTTTCTGAGTGGGCTGCCAAATATGTCTTAAAAAGAATCAATGATTTCAAACCTGGACCAGACAGATATTTTGTCTTAGGTCTTCCTACAGGTAAGATATTATATCTTTGATCCCAGTGAATAAGCTGATAAGTAAAACAAAACTTAATTTTACAGGGGAGCAAAAAACAACTTTAAACTAAAGTTGTAAATCAGGGATTAATGATATTAAAACAAAACCTTCACACAAATAGTTACATTCAAATATCACCTTCATTTGAATATCATTAAACCCCGTTGTAATTCAGTTACAAGTTATTTTTTGCTCTCTTGTAAAATTAAGTGTGTATGACTTATCAGCTTATTCACCGGAATCAAAGATATATAGGTAACACAATGATTCATGTAATTATGGTGTTCTTGTGTTAATCACATCATGATAATACTTTCTCATTTCATATCTACACTTACAGGTGGAACCCCTTTAGGAATGTATAAAAAATTAATAGAATTTCACAATGAAGGAAAAATATCTTTCAAATATGTGAAAACTTTCAATATGGATGAATATGTTGGTAAGTTTACTGAACACATTAAAGAAGAAATAGATGCTAATTATGAGGTATTATAAAGCTGCTTATTACACATTTTTGTAGGTCTTCCTCGTGAACATCCTGAAAGTTACCATTACTACATGTGGAATAACTTTTTTAAGCATATAGATATAGACCCGGCAAATGCTCATATTCTCGATGGCAATGCTCCAAACTTACAACAGGAATGTGATGAATTTGAAAAGAAAATACAGGAAGCAGGAGGAGTAGAGTTATTTGTGGGAGGCATAGGACCTGATGGTCATATTGCATTCAATGAACCTGGATCTTCACTTGTTTCAAGAACTAGAGTAAAGACTTTAGCACAAGACACTTTAGAGGCAAATGCTCGATTTTTTGGAAATGACATTAACAAAGTTCCTAAACAAGCCCTGACTGTTGGTGTTGGCACTGTAATGGATGCGAAAGAAGTATGTATGTTTAAGCTCGTAATTAACTCTTGGCAAGGGTGCCCAGATGGGAGGATATCTCGCCCCATGCTCTGTCTTAATTGGGGCACTGGACTTTCTTTTATTCAAAACATATACAAAATTATTTTTCTCCAAATTCAAATTAACTGATGATAAGTATTTCTGTTTCTTGGTGATGGGGGTGGGTGGGGTGGGGGAGACTTTCTTTGAAACAAGGGGCCCCTGAAGATATACTGCTCAATGTCTTTTCTCTGGGCACCCCTGACTGTCTGAGTGTTTAATAAATTCCCATGTTGGTGCAATCAAATTGTATGCATTTAGTCAAATGATATTCTTGAAAGTGACATCACTTTAATTATTATTATTATTATTATTATTATTATTATTATTATTATTATTATTCATTCTTTGTTTTTAGTCTGGAAATTAGGCAGCAATATTCTGAAAGGTTAATGAACACGTATACTTTATAAAGTAATATAAGACTGTTTTAATACATAAGAAATATGTATTATTGCATTATATAATTGTAATGTAGACTAACTTGTTTAAGCTTTATGTAAATGTTATAATTTAGCCTGCTTACAATTTGTGTTATTTCATTTCAAGGTAATGATTCTTATTACTGGTGCTCACAAAGCCTTTGCTTTGTACAAGGCAATTGAAGAGGGCGTGAACCATATGTGGACTGTATCTGCCTTTCAGCAGCATCAACATACAATTATGATATGTGATGAAGATGCTACACTTGAGTTGAGAGTTAAGACTGTCAAATATTTCAAGGTAAATATTTTGAGACAGCCTATCTATTATTAATTCACTCACAATGTAGAGAAAATGAGGGAATCTTGTGAATTGAGGGTTGTGGATTAAAATTTCACAATTGTATTCTTGAAAATTATGTCTTGAGGTTTCTAAATTTAACTAACTGAAATTTATTATTGCACGATTTATATTTTTATTACATCTAATACTTGAGGTGGGTAGCCTGGAGCACTTCTTTTTACCTTTCCTGTGAGGTAATTTTTTATTAGCAAAAGCAAGAAAGTAAGTTTTTTAAATAAAATATTAGATTTGAAACATGTATAAAAGATATACCATTATTTTAAAAGTATGTGAAATGTTTTAAAAGGTTTTGAGCAAACAATACAAGCCCTTTTCTTTTGCAACATCCAATAAAGATGAAAACCCTTTAAAACAGTGAAGCAACTTTCAAGTAAGACAGTTAGATGAGATAAGTACATAGATGAACACTAAAGATGCCCTAAAACAATGTTCTGAGAAAATAGCTTATAAAATTGTTTGTCAAATAATTGAATGGTGAATTTGGGTCAAAAGTAGTGAACTTTTCAAATCTGTATAATGCACTGTAATTGTCAAGTTTATTTTTGTAAATTCTCGGTAAATTAAAATATCATGAATCATATAGATCCGCCCTATCTGCTCCGTGTGAAAAAATCTTGCAATATCGGTGCTACATATTAAAAGTGTGTATGTTTCATGAGATTTTAGTCAGGAAAATCATTCCAGTTGGGCATTTTTTTTATTTATCCCACTTGAATAACATACCACTTGTGAATATGTAGTCTTAAAATAAAGCATAAATATGAACTGCATAATTCTGTATTGTTCACTAATCTGTACCCAGGTGACTCAGAATGAATATTACAAACTTCTAGGGTTTCTGAAGGGGTCAAAGATGAATACTTTTTTGCCCCTAATATGTAGGCAACTAAAGTTTCACTAGTGTTTGGCAGGTAGTTCTCGAAATTTCTTTTACTATGTTACAACGGGTACTTAGTAAACTAGGGTGACCAGCAGTCCTCATTACCTGGGGTGCAGGCGGATTTTTTTAAAACTCGAAATGCCCTCCTATTATAACTTGCTCACCTGAGAGCATGATCTTTTGAAATTATTTCTTTTGATTCCTGTTCACACTTTTATATCTATAGGTGGCAGTCCTATCACTGGAATATTCCCTCTTCTCTGTGCAATTCAAGTGGTTTACTCATTTTTGTTCTTAGTAGTTTCGTGAACTGTTGGTGATTCTGTTGAGGAAGGAAACACACATGGTTTTTGTTTTGCTAGACACATATTTACTGAAGATATATTGTGATAGTTAAAATTTCAAAGCAAAAATGCAAGTTTAACTATGCCCTAGCCAGCAAATATTCTGCATTCAAAATGTGAAGGAAGGATAGTGAAACTGAATGCAAAAGTGTGTGTTCCTGGAACTTATGTCTCTATTTCAAATAAAGGTTCATTGGTTTTTGCTTGTATCAGTACTTCCAATCTGTCAGAATACGTTCATAAAAATATAATGTAACTTGTACACACTAGGTGTCACATACTATATTGTCATTTAAAATATTATGGACTGTCCTCACTTTTCATTGATGAGGATCTTGTCACTCTACTAAACATCATTGCATTATGAGTTGTCTACCAATATGGACAAATGGCATAGGTGTAACTTTGCTAAAAGAGATTTCCTACCACAAATTCATTAGTCAAAAGAGATCATTTTTGACTCCCTATCCTAAATGCCATAAAAATTTTTAACATTGATTCTGAGACATTCTGTGTATGTGTATACATATTCTGTGCATGTGAATATGTAAATTATATCAGTTATATTGTCAAACAGCTAGTGACCTACCACAGCAGAACACTCTAGTTTGCAGCAGATTATTCTATGAATTTTTCTGGGAGTTCATGGAGGAATTGTGAACATTTTGTCCAACCCAATGGGTCTCCTCCAGTTAATTGATCTTTATCAATATTTTCAGTGTCTTGAGATTATGTAATTCTTCAAACCTTTTTTTTGGACATTTGAAAACAAATGAAAACAGGTCCTGGAAAAAAATTAGTTCTGTATGTAATCAATTAAATTCTCCAAACAACCCTTTTCTGCAATTAATTCTGTGCTCTTGAGACCTTTCTTACATTTCTTCATTTGACAAAGTGTGCAGAAGAAGTTATTCTTCATTGAAAGAACACATCTTTTAAAATATTTGAACATGTCAAAAATAAATGCAATGTTGACCACAACTCGTCCGCTCTAAATTACTCACGTTCTGTTCTCAAGGCCACTGGGGCCGAAACTGCCCCTTCCCACTCGGATAGTCTACTGTCAGATCCTTATCTCAGTTACATTTGCATTAATAAAGTAGGTTAAATTAAGGTCAAAATGTAAAGGTTATGGAACATGAAATACCAGACTACTCCAGTTAAAAGTTTTTAATTCCAAAAAACAACTTAAAGGATAATTAATAGTACAGAAATGGTTGCTTTAAGGAGCGATGGTACAAAAAAAGTATAATTTATTACATTTATTAAATTTAAAGGAATACTTTAATTTGTGTAGCACACAATTATTAAAAATAATTGGTTAATTTTTACTTGGTAATAACTACAGATTTGGGACAAACGTTCTTGTGGTTTATGGATATTCAATCTCAAAGCATAAAAAAATATATTTATAAGATTTAATATTTAAGAAAGTGTAATTGAAATAAAATAAAATTGTATTGGTAGTTGCATTAAAATAATAGTAAAGTTTCATTTATATTAATTAGTCAGGACATTTGTATTTTTTACTTTAATGAAGATTATTACATGCTTGA
Source organism: Teleogryllus oceanicus (assembly GCA_964035755.1). Taxonomy (NCBI): domain Eukaryota; kingdom Metazoa; phylum Arthropoda; class Insecta; order Orthoptera; family Gryllidae; genus Teleogryllus; species Teleogryllus oceanicus. The sequence continues at coordinate 55,509,042 of CAXIVR010000002.1, read as the reverse complement.
GATTCAAATATTAAGAAGCCATTTAGTTAATAAATTTATCAATGTTATTGCACACTGCATTATGGCAATACAGGAATCTCCTGATAAGTAAGATAAAAGTTCTGTTGATGTTGATAGGTCTGGAAAACAAGTAAAATTTGGGAAATTTGTTTTTGAAATTTTGTTGCGATCCTGGTAGCAAAATTGATGATTTGCTCACAAACTAGACTACTGAAAGAAATCAAACCTCATATTTTCCAACTCCAGCTTCTGTAAATGAAGATATTATTTTGAAATTAGGGTAGAGGTCACCGACAACAACAGAAACTAGTTCATCAGTTAATATGTTATACTTACAATAAAAGATACTTGTAATTCATTTTAAAAACGAATGAAAACCCACCAGGGGTAAATAATGAAGAAAATGTTGACAATGGAATAGTAAAAGTTGATATTTAGAAATATATCTCACTGAAAAGAGTAATGACTTTCTTTCCAAGTGCAGTTTACCTAAACCGTGCAAGCTCAAGGGTGAAGTTTTTTTCCCTTTGCATCTTATTTCTTGTTTTGTTTTGTTACTTCATACTTACATTGTTATTGATCAGCATGATCCTTTTGTTTAAATTAAAAGTTTTGTTGAGTTGCAAAATGCCCTTATGGAAATATTTGAAGAGGCCTTGTATTGTTGCTTGATTCGCATTGCCTTTTTGCGAACTTGACTCTTGTTTATTGGATAATTCATGTTCTGGGCTTCTCATGGTGTGGATGGAGGTGGCTGGTGAGGAGGTGCTTAACATATTTTTCATGTTGTGTATGCAGGCTTTGAGTGCTGTCCATCACAAATTGATTGAAGAAGATGGACCATCATGGAATGAACCATAATGGTATTTTGGATCATGCATAAGTGTTTGTTTTATGTCTGTAATTGTGTGTAAAGTGGTTTCGTGGCATGCGTTTTACATTTACAGCTTGTTTAATAGTAGTGATATAAATGTGTGTGTGAGCCATTGTACTGTTTTATATTTTATATGTGAATTATTTTTTCAATGCATGGAAAATTTCTCTCTCTCTCCTGTTTTATGTATTGCATTTTAAAATGCTTTAAATGGAAAATTTAAATGGGTGTTTATATAACGGATGCATGTGTTTCACAAAAACTTTTGAACCATGGAACCAATGGCTACTCCAAAATGGTATTCCAAATTTGGTTGCACCCTGAAATGGGTTTCTGGAAACCTGGTCTATGGACCAGGCAGCGATTATTACTTCAAAATGTTTTTCTTCGAAAATGTACCCTTGTGAAAGGATTTTACACTCATTTGATATCCAGGTATTCATATTTAATTGATATTGAACCTTTTCCCATACCTGCTATTTGTTTCACCTTTTAGGAATTCTAGCTATTAAATCCATCAGTTGTATCAGATCTTTGGGAGCTTGAGAAGAGAAAAGTGAAAAATTAATTAAATGTTTTGTTTACGTACTTTGAAAGATGCATTTTAATTAAGTCAAAGAAAATATATAGCTAATTAAATAATTATTATAATATTTAGTGTCAGTTGTATTGATCTATTTTTATCATTGTTGGCCACAAAGATGCATATCATGAACCACCAAATTGACAACCTCTGCTGTATTACTTACCTTCATTTCAGTAGAATCTCACACCCACAAATAATCCATCCACTGCTATTTAGTAGATCTTACATTTCATTAATACATTTTAGTTTGCATTCTTTCAAAATCTTTGAGTTTTTAAGAATCAAATCATACCTTTCATCTATCTTAAAATTATATTCATGAAACTTTTGGTTTTCTGTAAGTTTGTGCATGTATGTACAATTTCCTTATTGTTGTAACTAAAACATATCAATTATTTAGAATATGGGTTTTTGAGAGTTACATTTTTGTACAAATAGTATTTAATGCTAAAATACATACATTTAATATTTTGCATGCAATATATGCATGAAATTAATTATTTGTTTGCATGCTTAAGAATTTTATGAAATGTGGGAGAAAGGTTATGTTAATATTCATTTTTTCGTGTTGTTCAGTAACGGTATGGAATAACAAAATATTTAACTTGAACATGCATGAAAATATGAACATGTTAATAATATCTAAATAAAATAAAATGTTTTGAAATAAAAATAAAGGTGTTCAAACTGTGTTTCTTAAAAAAAAATTTTTTAATTTACTCTGTCATAATTATCTAATGATCTTTGAAATGTACAAACAGTATTAATGAGTACTCTTTTAAAATATATGCTTTATAAATTTAACAAAGTGTGCAATTGACTGAAGATAACATTGTGTACTATCAAGCCTGAAAATGTTATGCATCTCATTCTATTATTCTTTTATTTTTATTATGTTTTCATCACCTGAAAGGATTTAAAATTTACTGTAATAACAATTACAAAAATAAAATTATATTGTGCACTATGCTGGTACAAAGAATATAAAGAAAGTAATTAATCCAGCCATTATGAATTCTATCTAGTCATTTTGTGTAATATCTACTCAATTTGTTTAAAGTTATTTATTAAGCTGAATTAATCACTTCATCTACCCATTTTACATATGATCTAACCAAAGTTAGTCAGTGATTCTTTTCAAATTCTCTTCACAAAATTAATAATTTTATCAAACCATTATGAGTTGAACAAAGTAAAAATTCTCATTGATTGTCATCTTATATAACTTAGTGCTTTTAGAGTGCAGTTGATGCTTCTCTGCATGAGCAAGTGGCCTTGTCCTACACAATTAAATATAAAACATTCTTGAGTCAGCCCAGTGCATTTTATGCAAAAGTACACTTTGCTGAACAATATTTTTTCTTTTTCCTAACACACTGTACCGCAAAAGTATTTTCACATAAAATCCATGGAAATTATGCAATAGGCAGTTTCAATTATGTTTTATGTTAATTGATAGGCTGAAGGATGGAGCCTTGTCACAAACTTGGACATTTTAGTTATTATGCGTAATCCCGAGGCAAAGTGATTAATGTTCAAACACAATCAGCCAAATAGCCCTAGCTTTTATGAAGAATGATCAACAAAGTGATGATAATTACTTTGACTAGATTGAATAATTATACATAACTAGTGGACCCAGCAATGCTTCACTATTGTAGTATACAAAATAAATACAGTTCCGAGTTCCAAGTCAATTTATTCAATGAAGATTAACTATGTATTACCTACAGTTTACTTTATTCAACCACTCTTTAAATATTCCCGATACCAATAAGAACTAAGTGTGAAAATTTCAATGAAATTGGTCAAGTAGTTATTGCCTCTTTATGCAGCAGACGTACACACATTCCCTTTTATTTATATGTAGATAAATTATTGTGACTAAAATAAAAAAACTTAATAAGCAAGAAAAATAAAATTGTAATTGGATATTACTTTGAAAATGAGAATAATTATTGCATTAATATCACAAGTATTAATTGTAATGTTTTTGTAATTGATCTTGGGAATATTTTCTCTACATAAATTATTAAAGCATTATGAAAATGTTTACATTGGCTTATTTGACTTTACTCCAAACATTGATAGAATATGTTGGTTTTTTTTTAAATTAAATTTTTTAATCTTGTGAATATTATAAATGACAGGAGAAACAGATTATTCTTAATTGCACAATATATTCTCTTGAAAGACTTTTAGCCCTTACATTCCTTTCCTTTCCAGAAAGAAACTGTTCTTCTGGGAGAAATGTTGATGCTGTGATCATTTCCTTTCCTTCCTTCAATAATATAAATAAATGTGTATTATTGTGTGTGCTGTTTCAATCTCTAATCCAGATTAAAAAGGTGATGTGACAGAAGGTAGGCAATACATTTTTAGCAGTCAGAGGTGACTGTTTGAAAGGGTGAAAGGGCAACTGTCTTTGGCAGTGGACTGGGAACTCAATCAGGGTGGCCACTTTCTGGAAAATATGGATAAGTGGGAAAAATCAGGGAATATCATTGCTCTGGAAAAATTAGGGAAATTATTGAAGAATTGTTTGAATTGGGGAAAATATTTAGATGGTTATAAAACTAGATTTTCCTTAAAACTTATTCCTTTAAAACATTAGTACACCTTGACAACAACAAACATTATTTTTTGTTGAGTTTTTATTTGGTGACAAAATATTGTTCAATCATACTTTGTCATGTCAAAATCAGAGAGCTGACCAATTAGGGTGAGAGTAGCTTTAATATTATTTTACAAGTTGTATGAAAGTACAAATCTTGTCAGAAAAAAAAAAAATTGTAAATGTTTTGGAAAACCAGGAAATAAATTCTAGGATAGTTGGCCACCTTGTATATTTTCTCCTTCGTAGCACAATGTATACAATTTCTGTTCGGCTAAAATGCTTGAAACACCTGTACGTGAACATTTTGCTTGAAAATTTGATTATGTAGAATTATTTATGTAAAATATTTACATTTTATAATTTTTACCAATTTTTTTATTATGAAAGTATCTGATTATAATTTTTTTAATCTCTTAGTGGATATTCAGATACACACAATTGAGACTTTTGCGTATACTAAATGTAATATTTATTTGAGAAAAAGCAGTTAAGAGTTAAAAATTTTTGAATGTCACCTTAGCAACCCTTAATCTTTGTCACATTAGAAGGTACCTTTTAATGTTAATATTTTGTCTGTATCATTCATTTAAAGGTTTTTGTTTCTAACTTTTTTATCATTTTACAGAATTTGTGGAGTGTTCATAGTCAACTAATTGACACACAGATGATAGAAGAAAACTGAAGGAGGAAAAAATGGTTGTCTGTGTGACTGAAACTTATTAAAATACATATGTAGAATTTTAATGGTTGGTTGCACATTTTTATACATGTCTGCAAGTGGTTGTTCTGGTGTGTGTTTTATTTTTTTAATATATATATACGCATAAATAATGAAGCTGAAGGTATTTTTACATTAAGTAGCTTGCATGCTTGATAATATGTTTCTCATTGAAAATTCTATTATTATTGTTGTCAATATTATTATATGTTCACTCTAACGCATACTATTTAGCTTAACAAAGAGAGACAGACTTATTTTAGAGTGAATTATTCAATTTAAAACGCATTTAATTCAATAATTTTTTAGTATATTGGGAACTATTTGTTACCTTATGTATGTTTGTTTGTCATGTAGAAAGTTCAATATATGCTTTTTATTTGCATTTCGGGTCAATTTACGTCTTCATTTCCGTTCATTTCTTTAAAGGTTGCAATATGTGCAAGGCAGCATTTGAATGAATGTGATAGAGATTGAAATTGCAATTGCTGTGGCCATATACAAAAGAATACCTATTGTATTTTATATGTTCATTATTTACAAAATAAAATTGTATTTGAACATTTACTTACAGTTTTTAAATTGCATTTATTCTGACTTTTGTAAGTCTTGTTATTTTAGGGCAAGATGTGCATTACAATAAACAGTCGGTTATCAACTGGCATTGTTTGCAGTTGAGAGTACACAACAAATGCCCAGGATTTTTATGTACGATTGATAATAAAAATTTAATGTATGTTTAAATTGTTAAACACTATTGAAATTAAGCATTCTGTGGTTAAATTATTCGCTCTGTTTTCAATCCTATTGAATTAACAATGCTCCTATGTCTTTTTATTGAAACTATCTTCAGATTTTATTGTGGCCTGTAGGAAGTCCATTTTCATTTCATAAAATTACATTGGATAGTTGTGGGCATGTTTGTTATCCTGTAATACAGGCCTGGTGAACTCTTGGAAAATGAGACATTTTGCCCTAAAATGTCAGGGAATTTGAATAAATGATTGGAAATAATATTTTCACTACAATTTACCATGGTAAACGTATGAAACCCAGTAACACATGCCAAATGCATTGTGGCAGTGGCTTTGGGAATTACGGTTCCTTTTCTTCAGGACCATTTGACTCCAAAATCCAGTGCAACCCAGATAAACAGTAGACAGTAACGATGTTCATGGATTATTCCTTCTATATTTAATTTCATACACCACATGGACACTACTGAAAACTAGCGGTGGTAAAACAGCACATATTTTCTCATCCTTTGTACTGATTATGTAATACTATTTTTACCACAATTTCTCTCAGTTACCATACATCAGTCATACTTTTTTGTAAAACTCATTACAAATAATAGAACATTATGCATGAGAACTAAATATATTCAGATGAATATCAACACAAATTTGACTAGTATAACTGCGTTTGATACAGTTAAATCATGTCCCAACAATGAGACGTAATTCACAGAATTTGAGCTGCTGTCTCACGGCTTGGAATGTCATTGCTGCATTCCAATCTCATATTTCCTGACGGGTAGCAATTTTTCTTTCATATTACATTTTAATTGTATGTTTAAGAGAGAAAACGTAATTGGGCTAATTTCATTAAGGGTTTGCCAAGTACTAAAAAAAGACAATTCATCAATATCGCAACGGAACACGTCTCCCGCGACGCGCCGGCATTCATCAACTTATGAGGGGTAAGGGCTGTTATACCCCACGAGAAAGATTCTAGCGTGGGTGCCACCAGCAACGTGCGACGTCCTCCCCGCCGCCTGGCCCTGCCAGTTGTTCACTCTTAGTATACGTTTTTCTCTCCCAGGAAACCATACTTCGAACGTGGCTTAGGAAACTCGCACACTTCAATGATAGGCGTTACGATGTGCTTTGAAAAACAATTTATTAGGCAAATATTCAATTATACAAAATTTAATATGCAAACCTCTGCTTTGCACTATTATTTAAATGCCACAAGCAATTTTTCTTTCCTACAGGAAAATCTCAAATAGTCATACAATGATTTTAACACTAATTAAGCGATCAGAATATAAGTCCTGACCCAACCAATTTTAATCTTCGTTAAATAATCATACCATAAACTCCTACGCTACCAGCTGGCGCGGAATTAATGATAACATCGGCTATCGCCACATTCTTACTCACTTCTTACAATCTGAACCTGTTTAATTTTATCTCACATTTTGTTTTGTAAATTTAACATAGATAATGGGAGACTTGGAATGCCTTCCCACACAAATTAAAATTTTAAGACAATTTCAAGATAAATTTTAAGAAAATTTCCTTTGATTCTAACTGGAAAACAAACTTTCTAACAGTTCTTGTTAATTTCACGGGTACTCACTCTCGTCATGCGTATCTCGGTGGCGTGCAACTCGGGATTACGCTTGTATTTCAGGCGGCGTGCTCGCAGGGTCGGAGTCGGAGTCGGAGTCGGGGTCGTAGTCGATGGCCTCGAAGGTTCGCTCCGGGTCGAAAGGCAGCAATCCGTCCAGCTCGTAGAAAATACTGAAGCGACGGCGCCGGCGGTGGGCTCGTACGACTCGCAGCGTTCCCCTGACGCAGCTCTCCTCACGGTGCCCCAATTCTCATACCACCTTCTCGGATGCGCAGAGTCGAGTTCCACTCACGTTCGGATTGTCCGTGAGAAATTATAACGTTGATCGACTTCTCCTTTCTTGATTCATATGCGGCATTTCTTGGCGGCGTGCGGTTTGTACTGGCGATCTGGCCGTTTTTTTAGTGTGCAGCACACGTTTCCACAATTATTAACAAACCGTGCATCTTTCGACAACGAGTTTTCTCTCCGCTCCGGCTCGAGCCTACTGAATGTAATATTCACTGTTAGGGTCGGCCTTCGTGCGACAGTTACAGTTCAACTCGTCGTAACGCACAAACATTTGACTGCACAGCTCTCGGGAAGACTAGTTATCTTCACGAAATGCAAACCTCCCTCGCTACTTACGAATTCTATAGCACTGTCTGGCTAGACTTTCCCAATAGAAAATTCTTCTCGCATACTCATCTAGTGAAAAGAATTCGTCCTACTTGAACGACTTTTGAAAGAGAAGTATCTGTCTTACTTCCTCGACGTCACCAAGTCAACTGTTTTCTTCTACCACCAGGGCTATGAAGTCGTGTACCAATTGTATTGCAAGTTGTATCCGACTTCAGCCAATGAGCTTCAGGCACCAGTTTGCGTCACAATATTAACGTGAATTTTAAATGCAATCTGTGACCAAAAATCACCACCTTGTTATAAGTCATTTAAACAGATATATGAAGCATTAAAAAATATTGCAACTTTTATTTCAATTACACCGTCATCTTGTTACTTTTCGTTAAAAAAATGTCA
>CAXIVR010000002.1:54889313-54900672 GCA_964035755.1 Teleogryllus oceanicus | reverse complement strand
CTTTCCCTTGTCATAAAAATAAATATTCAGTTGCCCTTTTAAATTTTCCACGGTCTTGATCAAACTTTTTTCGGCGGGAAAGGGGAATCTAAACTATTGGGTTGACCTAGTCTGTTAGGGTAGTCGTGGTTCACAGAAGTCGCTGTAATAAACGTTACCTTGATTTCAGACAATTTTCCAAAGTTTTTTCCCGAGCATCTTTTAAAAGGATTTTCTTTTCCCTCTTGACTGGTTTTTATATCTGTTTAACATTTGGTTTGGGCCCAATTGCGTAAAAAATTTTGCTGTTGATTTGTTCTCCTCTTCAAAACACTCTCAAAAACGATCCATGACAGGGGAAAACAAAAAAATTTGATGGTAAAACGGCGTACCAACTTTTTACTCGGGGTTTGGGTTCCAGCATAAAAATATTTTAAAAGGAAAAAATTCCTTCCCCCCTTTCCCTTGGGAGGGGAAATAAAAACCGCCCCATGGTAGATTTCCCCCAAAACATCCTCAAAAAAAAGGCCTTGGAAAATTAACCCCTCAGTTTCGTCATAAGAAAATACCTCCTTTTTTGCTGGTAAAAGGCCCTTATCAAATTTTTTGGGGGTTAGAGGGAAAGGCGGGCAGTCTCGCCTAAAATGGGGTTTCTAACTAAACAAAAAATACTAAAAAGAATGTAAAAGATTGGAAACATAAATTGGCTTTTAAAAAATTTTAAATTTTTCCGTTCTAAAAAAAACTGACAATAAATAAATATTTAAAATTTTTTGTTTTATTTAAAAATGTTTTTCCCAAATGATGAATGAACATGAAAAAAGGGGAAAATGTTTTTACCAAAAAATAAAAAAATTTCTTTAAAACAAAGTTAAATTTGGAGTTAAATTCTTCATAGATCCCTGCAGTGCCTCTGAAGGAGCCCTATTTTCAGCCCGGGCCCCAGGATTTTCACCTAGCTTTCAGTGGTCAATTATCCTTTTGGAGGAGAATTCAAAATCTCTGATAAAATTTTTTTGGTTTCCCCGTCAATGGCAATAAGAGCCCTTACAACCAGAAAAGGAAAAAGACCAGGCCCCAAAGGGGCCCACGGACCGTTGCGATCCCCTTTTCCCTGGTCTCCCCTCTCCCACACACACGCACCAACTGCTACCCCACCCCGGGAAACCGGCCCAGGCTTGCCCCTTGGAGTCTGTTAAAACCCTCCCCGACGGTGGCGCCGGATCTCGACATTCAGCGTGGAAGACCCCTCCCATCCCCCAAAAAAAATTTTCTCAAAGGACTAAGAAAAGGGGTTGGCCCCCAAAACCAAAAAAATAAATAACCCCGTGTAGATACGTTTAAAAAAAGCACTATAATTTGAAGCGAGTAGAGGCAAAGTTTATCTACAATCAATCCCCTTTTTTAAAAAAAAGTTAAACCGCATCCCCAAACACGCGGACATTGCCTTCTCTTTCTTATTTCCCGCCCAAGCCCGACAGTCATTCGTCTGGAAGAAAATTTAAATTTTCAAACCCGGAAAAGGGAACCCGGGGGTCCCCGCGCCCGCAGGTGAAGGGGCCCGGCAGCGGGGCCTCCCAGTGACACCCGGCTGCTCCTCCCCGACACACTCCGCCCTTTATCGCCATGGGGCCCTCCCCATTCTGGGCCCTTCCCCCCATTCTTCCCCCCAGCTCCCAAATTCCGGGGGCTTATCCTCTGTTCGAGAAAATACTTTTTAGGTCGGATGAGTAACCTCGAAAAAAGGGGTAGATGAAGTCGTTTTAAAAATTTTTTGGGTTTTGCCGGTTTGTGGTACTTTTCTATCAAAACCGCGACCAGTTGACTTTAACTGATGTTTTTTCTAATAGAAAGCAAAAAAATTGTCGGGAAGAGGGTGGGGGTGGACGGTGCAAATTTACGGATTGATTTGGAAATAATCACCCTGCTTTTTAATTTCGGTTTTTACAGCACCAGATTGATTGATTAGTGATTCTGGGCGTGTCAACTACTGCGGACATTAGTCCCGTAAGAATAGTGTATGTTTTTCATCGGGAAGTGGCGGTGATCTTCCCCCACTGGATGGCGAGATTCGGCGTCGACCTACTGTCGACTAGCGGGGTTTTCCCAAACCAGGTTTCATCCATCAGCGGGCATCGTCCCAGGCGGGACAAGTTTTAAGTCCCCGACCCGTCTCCCGGCGTGTGGAAGTGTAGTGCATGTTAGTGTAAGGGTGAAGATAGAACAAGGAGAGGAAGGAAATATCGCGCGTGGTCTTGGCCCGATTGTTAGGAACTGCTTCGGCATTCGCCTGGTGTTGATCCGAGAACCACGGAAAGCTAGTGATCAGAGCAGCCGCCAGCAATTCTCCTCAGACGACTGAGATTCGACCTAGCTCACGAAGCTAGTGTCGAAAATTCTGCCGCCGTCGGATCAGAACCTGAACCTCCGGTCAGAGCACTGCAGTAACATCAGTTGATGCACTGAGCCACCGCTTCCGGTCACTGCACCAGCATTTCGTTACACTCAGAAAAGGAAGATTTTCGATTAAGTAGAAAGCCATGAATGCACAACTCCCTCACCTCCAAATCTTCGGCCTCAAAGCATCTTTAAGTAGAATAAACATATTAGACGCCCAAGTTTGGAATAATCCTCCTCGAAGTACACATCGTGAATAGCTTGGGCGGTGGTATGTAGATTCGCGTTGTTTTGCAGCAAAATAATGCCTTTCTACTATTCATATGGAAGTTTTCATACACAGAACCTAACGTGCAAATGGTTTGCCACTTCATCAATATTTTCTCATCGGTTATTCAGAATCACTCGTTCAATATTGGAAGGCGAAAATGATACACCATATTGTTCTGATGTCAAGGATGGGTGAAATTTCCCCAAGGACTGCGACATCCGGCATCGCCTACACGTATGATTGAGAGGTTGTCCTCAACCAGGTATCTCCTGCCAGCTCTACGCTCCGACAGACACCGACATGCATGGTAGTGTAGTGGATGCAAGTGTAAGTAAGGGAAGGATGGACAAGGAAAAGATCACGCGCGGTTCATGGCCCGTTTGTTAGAGTAGAGCACCGTTATTCGCCTCCTGTTGATCGGGGAATCCACGGAACACTACCGATCCGAACAACGAAAATCGTGCCACTGTCGGGACTCGAACTCCAGGACCTTCTGGTCAGATACAGTGAAGTGACGTCAGCTAATGCTCTGAGTCACCTAAGTCAGTGCACGATAGCGTCCTTAGAATAATAACATTTCTTGAAATGTAATCCAGCAATGTTCACATTCGCTGCATAAAACGAAATCTGTGAATGGAAGCGTCCATCCTGTCTCTCAGGGGAATGGAGTGGCGGGGGGTGTGGGTGGAGGGGACGACGCCGGCTCATTAGGAGCGGCCGGCAGAGCAGGTGGGCGCGCGCAGATGAGCGCGATAGAGCGCCTCGACGGCCGCCTCCGCCTCCGCCACCAACCCCGCCTCCACCAACACCTCCTCCGCCTCTGCCTCTGCCTCTGCCTCCGCATCCGCCTCCGCCTCCGCCTCCGCCTCCACCTCCGCCTCCACCACCGCCTCCGCCTCCGCCTCGGCCTCCGACTCGGCCTCCGCCTCCGCCACCGCCTCCACCATCGCCCCCGCCTCCGCCTTTCCCTCCGCCTCCGCCACCGCCTCCACCATCGCCCCGCCTCCGCCTTTCCCTCCGCCTCCGCCACCGCCTCCGCCTCCGCCTCCGCCCCGCCTCCCCATCGGCTCTACCACCGCCTCTGCGTCCGCCACTGCCTCCGCCACCGCCTCCGCCTACGCCTCCGTAACTGCGTCCAACTCCCCATCGGTTCTGCCACCGCCTCCGCCTCCGCCTCCGCCACCGCACCATCCGCCACCGCGCCGCCACCGCGCCGCCACCGCCGCTAATTATATGCGTAATTGTACGGTACATCGGCCGCCAGCTGAGCCTACGCCGCCACCTTCCTGCCTTTCGCCGCCACTTCCACCAACGACTAGGGTCTGCATTTCAAGGCAAACGCGTATTCTCCCTCGCCAGTCACAACGTGGGGGACGATATGTCCATGAAACATCCCATTGGAAATTATTTAACCATGCCTATTTTCTCAGTAAGCATCATATTTTCTAAAATTGCCAGTTGTTTTGCACGTTTTGTTAAAAAACGTGTATCATTTACCTACTTATGTTTACGTTATTTAAATATAGGTACTTTTCAATTTTATAATGAGTGTTTCTACAAATATGGTTCACTCAGGCGAATTTCTATTTGCTGTATCCGAATGTATCGGGATATTACAATCATAATCGTTTCTAATCTTGGAAGGTTGGTAATGCTGATGAACTACGCACGTATCTTGAACGCCGATGAGCCACACAGAAGATATCTCCAACAAATGTGAACGAAACAGGATACCAGACACGAAGGAGCGTTCCATTTCATGGCATGAAAGTGGTTACTAAGGAATTCTCCGAAATTTTTTCATAGACGGTTCTAAGGCTAATTCTGAAAAGGTCGAGCGGCACACATTCTATTGTAAAAACTAATACTTTGAACTAATACTGCTCTTCGAAATTTGAGTTATAGTAAGGGTTAAGTGCCGAATAAATGTGTCTAAGCATTGTGAGAAGCAGGCGCTATGATTCTTTAAGGAATTTTCAAGGTTTATTTTAGTGCATATTTTGCACGTTTTTGCTCCATAAATACATATTTCTTAGATTATAAAAGCATATATACGAGGGTTCTAATAATGACAAACACATTTCTTCCTTTGCTCTTCTTCGTCCGTAGACTATTTTTGTGTGATTCTTGAAGTCTATTACTAATATCATTTCGTGTGGAGCACTACTAATAATATACAAATTGGCGCGATTTTTTCTTGATCATTGCATCATCAATTTACATCCGCACGTTCCCCAGATGCATCTTTCCCATCTTTTCTCAATTTCTATTTTCCTATCATCTCTTGTCCTCTTTAATATCGCCCTGCATTCTCTTAGAGCGATGCTATTATCTAGATCACTACCGGGAGCGGTAGCTCAGTGCATCAACTGATGTCACTGCAGTGCCTCTGACTGGGAGGTCCTAGGTTCCCACTCCCCACGGCGGCAGGATTTTCGACACTAGCTTCTCAGCTAGATCCAATTCACTCGCTGTCTGGAGGAGAATTCTTGCGGCCGGATGCTCTGATCGGTAGTTTTCCGTGGTTTCTCCGATCAACACCGGGCGAATGCCGGAGCAGTACCCTTCCAAACGGGCCACAGACCGCGCGCGATCCTTCCTCTTCCACGTCCTCTCCTCTCCCCCTTACACACACACACACACACACACACGGAGAATTCTTGCGGCCGGATCGGTCGGGGCTTGAGCTTGCCGGCTGGGGCGGGCCCTGCTGGTGGGAGAGTCCTAGTTGAAACCCCACTAACCGACGGTAGTCGGCGCCGATCTCGCCATCCAGCAGGGAAGATCACCGCCATCTCCCGAGAAAAATGCACTACACTAACGGGACTAATGACCAGAGCAGTTGACGCGCTCGGAAACATGAATAAATCAATCAATAAATCAATCTAGATACTCTGTTCTAGCCGTGTGTCTTTGTCGCGAATACATCTCCACATCCTCTCGCTCTCTCCGTCAACCCACCGCGATCGTTGCCGCTCTCCGGCGTCGCACCCACATCTCAGAGCGGAGGCATCCCTCTTCACGCTTTCCCCTGGGGCGGGGGGGGGGCGTGGAGGGGGGGTCGCAAGCAGGTGGAAACAGCGGGGGCGGTGCCTGCGGCTGCGCCTGCACTTTCGCTCCCCCAGATGGCGGCTGAATTTACTAACGGCCCGGAGGCAGCGCAGCGCTGGCGGAGGAGGTGACGAGGGATGCGGGATTCAGTTCAGTTCAAGCCTTATTTTCACGTGCTGAGACATGGGCCATCAGCCCCGCTCTTCCGTCTGGCCACACGAGTTTTGCTACGGCCTTTTCACCGTCTAGCGGAGAAGGTATCATTAGGGCGACGAAACAGGCGATTAGAACTTAGCTCAAGGTTTCTTTTAGGCTTGAGGATTATTCGCATGCAGTACATCTACGACATGTGGAGACGCTTTACTTCTCCTACGAGGATGCCTACAAACGATTTTTTCACCCTTACGGGTTTGAACAGTAAACTTGCATGCAACAGCCAATACCTGTTACACCTCAGAGCCGCGGCATATCGAAGGGCGAGTGCCCGACTGCATCCCGCAGTCGGTTTTCCGCACCCTCCTTCCCAGCAAATTCCCGTTCCTTTTCGTTGCCTGAGATTGCATAGACGCCATCCCTTCTTTCATCAAGTGTAAAATTTTATTTAATCTACATTTGATAAGCAGAAGGATGATGTTCTTGCACCAGCCCGAAAACCTCAAATGCAGGCGAAATTGACAGAATGATCGGAAGTTTGGATGTTAAGTCAGCGGGGTAAGAAGATGCTCTTGATAGGAGGATTTTCGTTTTGTTTCCACGAACTTTTAAGCGTGGTTTTTAATGCTGGCACTGTTCTAAAAGGACATGCAAATATTTCTTGAAAACAGATATATATATATATATATATATATATATATATATATATATATATATATCATATTATAATAGATCAATTGGAGCGTGCTTTTTGGAGAGGTAGGTAAACAGTTTAGGAAAGATGACTGGTCCCTGGTGTGACTGACTACTTTCCTTGGGTGGAAGAACCATGGGCAGCGTTTCACGACCAATATTCGGTCCCACGTTAGAATCCATCGCAAAGAAAGGCACATTCAACCATTCAGTTTCGAACACATAGAACGGGTTTCTAAAAGTGTACAAAGAAAATATGTTAAAAATTAATAAAATTTAACGTATTTACAAACCTAAAATCTCATAACATATCTGTGAAGAAAATATGCCCCTTCTTTTTACTTCTGCCTTTTGATGGGCGAAAAATGTTTATTGTTTCTCCTGAATGCTCGGAAAGAAGTCATATACAGATTCCACATATTTTTGCTAAATTTGCTTCAAACGGAATAATGTATAGCCTAATTTATATAGTTTTGCAAAGGAGGAAGATAATGAAATGACACAAAATTAGGAAACCACGAAATGACTCAAGGAATAATGAGAATGAAAAAGATGAGAATTCCGACTATGGGGCAGAAAGCACTGAGATAACAGTCTAAAACTGCGCACACATTTCCGTAGTTGCAAAGAACGTGTTTGCTGACAACAATAATATATAATATTGAACTGATTGATCTGTTTTGGCTGTTTTCCACTAACTCCAGCAATCTGTTGTCCGTAGGCAAGTACTTTTGCCACTGTGACGATGATGATGAGAAGGAGGTGTACGTAGTGATGGGGTCAAAGAATCGAGGAGCGGGACTCCGCCTGTCATCGCGGCGGTGGAGGCTGGTGTGTGGGGGAGGGGGGACGCGTTAACGACGATGGCAGACGCTGCCGACGAGCACGCGCCTGCTCGCTCGCTGCGGCGCCCCTCGTCGCGTCGGAAATAGCCGGCCCACCCCGCCCCGCCCCGCCTTGCTCCACCCCACCCCACCCCCGGCGAGTGCGAGAGTGTCGGGGTGGCGCGCGACGAGCGTCGGCACCAGCCCTCGAAAATCGCTCACGCCTGTTGCACACGCTGAGACGGTTTTTACACAAAAAAAAGTTTTAGGAATTGCACATAATGGTACATTATGCAATTTCTTTAAAATGTTAAGCTTTATTGCATGAGTATATGGTTTCAGCAACGTTAGAAGCTATTTTCAAATTTGTACGAATGTAGTAAAGCAATATTATAAACGACTTACATTTGTTATTTTTTGTTTAGTAGCTTTACAAATTTATTAGAGAATCAAAGTTAATTTTTAGAAACAACTTTATTGTGATGTTACGTCAAGGTATCTGTAAGATCTGTGCAGAAAAACGGTGCCGGCTTTTGGTTTTCCGCAACCATCCCATGATTATTTCTCTGCGATTGCCTGAATGTATGACGACGCAATTATTCGTGTCTTAAACGGCAATTACATCATAATCTGTGTCATAAGATGTCATTTTATGAACGATTTCTTGTAACGAAAGAAGTAGTTTATAATGCTGCAATAAAAAAAAAAATTATGGTACGTTTGTTAAGATACTAAGTGTTAAGCGGTCAACTTTTTCAGTGTTATACAGTCAACTTTTTAAATTTTTTGGTGCGGCATTATGGGGAATATTATGTACTAAAATAACTGTTTCTGCCTCTAGTTATTATCGGCGTCGCTGTATTATAAATGGTCGGTGACAATAAACAAACAAGGGAATTTATGATACCCATCTGAACCTCTTACCTCCATCATTATCAGCCAACGTTTTCGTCATTTCAATGCTGTTTAGTCTAAAATCATTCCAGAAAAACGTATCTAACTAGCCTACACCCGAATGCAAATGTAAAGGGTCAGATTCTTTTCGTTTGAACTTTGAGGATCTCTCACTAAACTCTCACTCTAAAACAATTTTACACTCATTTTTTAAAAATCATAAAACAATTTTACAGAATTTACGATGTGAAACTGACATCAAGAAATGAATGGAAAATCCAGAGAAGGAAATACTACAAGTCAAAATATATATTTTAATTTTAAAATAAAGTAAAGAAATGAGAATTAACTAATGCTTCGTTTTGTGAGAAAGAATTTGCATTAGGGATGTAAGTTTTGAGTAGAAATCATTTTCATTTGTTATTTACATTTGACATTTTCTCTGCGAGAAATGAAATTTTTCTGTCCTGACGAAATTGCCGACATTGAATCGTCAATCCCTGTTGTGACGCTGATACCCTAGTCTACATTTCATGCAAATATTCCACTTTGTATGATGCGGTTTCTTTTGGATATTGGAATTTTGCCTCTCTTAAATAGTATACTTCATTTTAAGAATGCGTGAGATCTTTACCATTTCCACAAAATCGTGAGAGCTGTTCATACTTGTTTATTTGTTTGCCGATGTATAAGATCACTCTCTTAAATAAAAAATGAATAAAAATCTTCAAATCTTCTAAACAGATAGTTTTATTGTAATTCTCACATCATAAAAATAGTTTACTTTCCCAAGGAACTTCTTATAAAGAGGCCTCGTGCAGCACAAAACAATTATTTCACATGAAGTACTGAAATATAAAGCACTGAAAATTCATTTTTATTACTATTTAGTACAAATGTCATTCTGTCACACTTTTCCACCGATTTAAGCAAATATGTCGTTGTATTCTAAGCCGCATAGAATGTTGCACTACTTCCAAAGAGATGTGTTAGATAACTGAACTTAAGCCATGGTCCCTTTCCACTTAAATTCTCCTCGGGCTACTTTCAGAAATTCGCATGAGTTGTTGCCAAGACCTTAATAGAAAGAGAGCTCACCACCCCTTCCACCATCATCACAAAAGATGCAGAATTTGGAATGGGAATATTGGAAAATGTTTCTTTTGGAAAAAGTGCAATTAATTCTTTAAAATCACGCCCTCGCAGGTAACATAGAAACCAGTCGGGAACCGCTGCCCTGAGGATTTGTTCCTCAGAGAACAGAGCCGGCGCGGACATTTCGATTGCGAAAGGTGGCAGCCCTGCGGGATCCTGCGGCGAGGTCCCTCTGAGGCTGGGGCGGCGCGGAGGGCGGGGCAGGTGCGGCGGCCATGTGCGGCGCGCGGGCGGCGCTCGCCGATATTTCCGCCGGCGCGGCCGCAGCTGAGCCACGCAAATGGATCACCTCCGCCGCCGTCGCCCGCCCCTAGCCCTCCCCAGCGCCGCCCCGCCCTCGCTGCCCTGGCGGAAACCGTCTCGATGCTACAGTCTCCGGCTTTGCTATCACTCCCGTCGCGCCGCCCTGCCCTAACTGCCCTTGCTGCACTAGCTACCATAGCTTCTCCATCTGTCCTAGCTACCCCAACTGCCCTTGATTCCCTTGCTACCCTAGCTCCCCTAGTTACACTAGCTAACCTAACTACCCTAGCTTCCCTAGCTACCTTAGCTTCTCTATCATCCCTAGCTACCCTAGCTTCCCTAACTACCTTAGCTTCCCTAGCTACCCTACCCCTAGCTCCCTAGCTACCTTAGCTTCTCTATCATCCCTACTTCCTAGCTCCCCTAGTTCACTAGCTAACCTAGCTTCCCTAGCTACCTTAGCTTCTCTTCATCCCTAGCTACCCTAGCTTCCCTAACTACCTTAGCTCCCTAGCTACCCTAGCTACCGTAACTACCCTAGCTCTCTATCATCCTAGCTACCTAGCCCTGCTACCTAACTGCTCTTGATGCCTGAGCTTCCCTGTGCCCTTGCTGCTTGTGTCGCGTCGTTCCGTCGACGGGAACTATCTCGACCCTAGGCCCTCCGTCTCTATTCGAGATGATTCTCCTTCGCTGAACCTCTACACGCTTTTCGTTGTTTTTACCGGCATCTCATAGGGAGCCTCCTGCCCCACCACCACTGTCATCCGTCCGCCCTAGCACTTGCCAGAAACCATCCACTTCCCTTTCACCAATTCTGTGTTTCGAATTATGTCCCGCCTGTCTCGGCTCTGTCACCGTCGCCCCCGCACTCGTCTAGTCGCAGCACCGTCGCCGCCAACGCGGGCGTTTCGCGTCCTCAGACCCTGCTAACGCCGCTCACCTCCCGCTGCCTCCGCGTTCGCCCATTCCGCGCGCACTCTCCGCATTTAATTGAGCGATGGTGTCTTACCGCCGCGCGGCGCAATTACACCGATGTGTTACGCATTACTGGTAAGCACGCGGCGCGGGGGCGCGGGAGGGCCGGGGGAGGGGGGCAGGGGCGAGGGTGAGTGGGTCCGTGGCGCGAGGCGGGAGCGAGATTTATGACGGGACCACGTTTTAATCCGCCCGGAGAAAAGGGAAACCTATCTTTGTGTTCTAATCCATCACCTTAATTCTAGTGTCAGGACGGATCCCCATGCCATTTTAACTTCAAGTAGCGGACGGCCCGGCTCGCCCTTCTCCACGCCCGCTCCGCTCCGCGCCCCGCCCGCCCGCCCTTGCTGCGCGTCACCGCATGAGGGCTTTCCTCGAATAACGCCCTCCACTTCGCGCCCCACGGTACTCCTCTACACCTCACCCGCCGCAGGGTGTTTCGCCTTAACACCGTCTCCCGTACATGCTTCCCCACGTTGCTTTCACTGCCACGCACTGGGAAAATACTTGTTTGCTGCCAACAGATTCCACATCTTGCATTTGGCAGGAACGTGTCAAAACAGCCCAACAGGTTTCAGTTGCTGTAGCATCGCGGACGTTTGATATGTAAATGCACTCTCGATGCAATCATACAGTGTCTAAAATTTCCTGCGTCAAAAACGTTCTTTCTTCTTTATAGGGGAATTTAATTTCTTTTTTAATTTCCCCTTCTTTTTTTTCT